>OVBX01000902.1:0-31329 GCA_900406325.1 Erucastrum elatum | reverse complement strand
GGACCCGGACCCGACTATACCCGACCCGAACCCGACCCGAGGACCCGAATGCCCAGGCCTAAAATAGCTCATACATTTTCTTATCATATTTTGTAGTTTTTTTTGGTGATGGAACATAATACGACATCACAATTATCATTTGAATAATGAATGAATTGACTTAATTCATGATGAAATTCGCAAACTAAGATTTCGGATATTAACTTAAAAAAAACGGTAAACTACTCCCGACGAGTGAATGTTAAATCACCGGTGGCCATGTGATAGGAATATTTGAGTGTAGTCGGATTCGAATTCAACTTACTTAGCAACACTGGAACGCCATGCTACCACCCAACCACTAACACGTGGTTTCGGGTATCAATTTAATTAAAAAAAAGTTGTGTAGATGCTACTTCACTTAAATAATTCATATACATAAACATAAATTTACATGAATATGAAAGATCGTTTTCATTTTTCATACTACAAACTATAATTTATTCCAATATATTTTAAAGAATAATATAATTAATAAATTTGGTCATATGCATATATTCACATATATATGTTAGGTTAGCTTTTCGTATGATGACTAGTTATTTATATACATGTATATAAATACAAGAAAATTTTGTTATATTAAATATAAGAAAAATTTGAAATTCAAAAAAAAAATCTATTCACTGGCAAAATAATGTAATTTTGATTATGTATTTTATCAAAATGGTTTAGTATATCAGTAATAACAAAACTCAATCCAATAAAAATATTTAGGAGTAATTAAAATTTTAGTGGCATAAATCATACGTTATACTGCTGAATAAATTTATCACAAGTCATACATAGAAATTGTATAATGTTTTGTTTTGATAATATAAATTTAAAAACATATGAAAAGACACCCTTGTCGACCGAAGAATAAAAGGTTTAATTGATTTATCTTTAGAAAATGAAACTCGATAATAATTTCTTCAAGAGATTTAGATGTTTAAAACTAGTAGAAGTGTGAAACAGAATGTTACAGTATTACTTTATGTCGGAAAGTTTAAAAATCAAGAAAAACTTTAGAAGTTTTATTAGAATCAGATTTAAATGGAACTCAATCTACTTACGTATTTGGGCTGGGCCAAGCCCGATAAACATTCCTAGGTTTAACCTTAGTATAGTTTGAAAATGTCGATCTATCGACGGAGGAACAAAACGCTCGTTAAGACGATTTCAAAAAAATCGCGCGTGGACACACATCCAACAGAAAGAGGCGCGTGAAGTGTTCAACCAAAAAACCACACCACCGATTTTTAAACGTAGAAACCAAAATTCCTCCACTCTCTCGATCTCTCTCTCATATTACGCTCCACCCTTTTTCTCTCTCTCTCTCGCTCTCCTCTTTTATGTCCTTTCTCTCTCTTGCCGTCCTCAAAAAAAAAATTTGAAAAGAGAGAGAAAAAGCTGAGCGAGACCACACGAAGAAGAAGAAAGGCTATCGTATAATAATAGATCGAGACGATCGGAGAGAGATCGATTGATTGATTCGTGAAAAATGTCGGAGGAAGAGAACCTATTGAAGGAGGCGAAGAAGCTCCCGTGGGAGGATCGCCTCGCTCACAAGAACTGGAAGGTCAGGAACGAGGCCAACGTCGACCTAGCTTCCGTCTGCGATTCCATCACCGATCCCAAGGACCCTCGCCTCCGCGAATTCGGTTAGTTAGGGTTTTTTTTTCAATTTTCGCCGCTCAGATCTGATTTCGAACCGGTCCATTTCGCGGCGGATCTGCTTTTTGAATTTTGGACTTATCCTTGTTGTGTGTGTGTTTCGCAGCTCACTTGTTTAGGAAGACGGTGGCGGATTCCAATGCGCCGGTGCAAGAGAAGGCGCTCGATGCATTGATTGCGTTTCTGAAGGCAGCTGACTCAGACGCTAGCAGGTATGGTGGTGATAAGCTTTAATGCTCTTGTAGAGCGAGTGGTTTTGTTTGCATGTGAATTTCAGCTTGTTTCTTTTTTTTTTTGAAGGTATGGAAAGGAAGTTTGCGATGCTATTGCGGCCAAATGTCTCACGGGTCGGCCCAAGACTGTGCAGAAGGCGCAGGAGGCTTTCTTGCTTTGGGTAGAATTAGAAGCTGTTGATGCTTTTCTGGTATGCCCCCTTTATCCTACCTTCTTGGCACTCTGTAAAGGTCTATGTAGATATGTATTGCTTGCTAGATTGGTGACATAGAAATGAAAATGCTTTATAATCTAGAGAGTAACCATATACGGAGTGATGTAGAAATATAGCAATGGTGGTGGCTCTGTTGCTCAGTTATGTGTCATGCTAGGTGTCTAGTGTGAGAATAGATATTGGATACCTTCTTCGCTACTGTTTTTAAGATGTCTACGCCTAGTGTTTTCTTCTACACCCTTTCAGTCATTTTTTGATATTTTTACAACTGTGTTTAACAGATTTGTCATGATTGTAGGATACATTGGAGAAAGCTATAAAGAATAAAGTTGCAAAGGCTGTGGTACCTGCAGTAGACGTTATGTTTCAAGCTCTCAGGTCTGTTCTCAAGTCCTAGTTAGATTTCTCCTTTGGTTCTTTTAATATTTTATCTGAATACCGACACTAGTTTTTTTTTTCTGTGTTAGTGATTTTGGATCAAAGATTATTCCACCGAAAAGGATTTTAAAGATGCTTCCGGAACTTTTCGACCATCAAGATCAGAACGTCCGTGCATCTGCCAAAGGGGTAACTCTGGAGCTATGCCGTTGGATTGGAAAAGACCCTGTAAAATCTATTTTGTTTGAGAAAATGAGAGATACCATGGTAAGATTTTTGTTGATCCATACGTTTGCAGCTTAGCCATGCCACCAAGATGATATGAACTGGGTTTATAGTTTAACATATAGCAGATAGGTTGAATATCAGAACGTGTTTTAAAATTTCACTTTGATTATGCACCAAAAAGCTGTCAAATTAGTTCCTTTATTCTCTTGTGCTCTTTCGAAGATGCTAATATTCTTTATTGTTATTATGTAAGAAAAAAGAGCTGGAGGCTGAGCTTGCCAACGTTACAGTGGGTGCCAAGCCTGCTCGAAAGATAAGGTAACTACCACCAACTATAAAAATTGTTCTTATTCATTGTTGGCTTAACCACCACATACCAGATCTAGTGTCACCTTTTATGCAGTTTGTGAATTGTGAATATTTTCTATTTACTATGTCAAGTTTCTGAATAATTGAATTTATATGCATAGGTGAGTTTCAAAATTTAAAACACTTCTAGCATGATTTTGAAAATCTGCAATTAGATTTATTTATGTAATTGGCTTTCAAGGTCTGAGCAAGACAAAGAGCCTGAAGCAGAAGCTAGTTCTGATGTGGTGGGTGATAGGCCCAGTGAAGAACCTGTTGCTGATGGTAGGTAGCTTGTACCTCAATAAATTGTTTCTTCATTAAGTAATGTTGAGAAAGCCGCTTACTTTGATTCTTCTTTATCGATCTATTACTATCAGCGCCTCAGGAAATAGATGAGTATGATCTTATGGATCCTGTGGATATTTTGACTCCTTTGGAAAAGTCTGGGTTCTGGGAAGGAGTGGTGAGTTGTGGATGGTTATGCTTTATTTTTTGCGGTTTTCCTCTATTGAAAGAACTTTGTATAAGTTACTGCTTCCTTCCCATGTTGATTGCGTGTCACACGTTGCACTAACTAATTTTGCCTCTCTTTTAGAAAGCTACAAAATGGTCAGAACGTAAGGAGGCTGTTGCAGAGCTAACAAAGCTTGCTTCAACAAAAAAGATAGCTCCTGGTGATTTTTCAGAAATTTGTCGGACCTTAAAGAAGGTAGTTAACTATCCACGATTAGAAGTCCTGGCGGCATTGATTATTATTTATATGTTATAATCATTTGTATGTTTTAGCTCCCTTGCAGTAGTCTCTAATTGGTGATGATGCATCCCGCAAACATATGTGCTTATTGATTAACCTGTAGTTTGAAGTTCATGCGTTTTATTTAGACCCTCAAATAGGGAAAATGTTTTCTGATTTCTATTTTGTTATATAGATCAGTAGATGCTGCTGTTGCGCAAGATTTAGTACTGCTTACCTTTAAATACCTGCGATTTGATAGTTTTTGTAAATCATTCCAATCGCAGCTTATCACGGATGTGAACTTAGCCGTTGCTGTGGAAGCTATTCAAGCCATTGGAAATCTTGCACGTGGTTTAAGAACACATTTCTCTGCTAGTTCACGGTTCATGCTACCTGTTTTACTTGTGAGTCTTGTAGAATCATTTATCCAAAATTGTTATTACCGGAAGATACATTAAATCTAACAATTATAAATATTCCTTTTGTCATGACTGGGTTATAGTTCAGCAATTGATTCAAAACTTATGACTTTTTGTTCCTTTAAAAGGAAAAATTGAAAGAGAAAAAGCCAACCGTCGCAGAGGCGCTGACACAAACGTTACAAGCAATGTACAAAGCTGGGTGTTTGAATCTTGTTGACATTATAGAAGGCAAGAGTTATTTTTATCTTGGATTGTTGTTTGAAGCTCTGTTATTTTTATCATTATTCAGACGTGTGGGGACCGATTAATTTAAACATCTCTATCTTTCATCTGTTTCCTAATTATCTTTGCTCTCTTTTGCAGATGTAAAGACGGCAGTGAAAAACAAAGTACCACTTGTGCGTTCTTTAACATTAAACTGGTTGACATTCTGCCTTGAAACAAGTAACAAGGGTCTTATTCTAAAGGCGCACAAAGAATATGTCCCTTTATGTATGGAGGTTAGTATTTTTGTGCCTAATGGCTCCTAAATTCAGTTTGAGTGAACATAAGCATGGCATCGTTAGATAGTAGCAAAAAGTTTATCTGTCATAGAAGCTTAGATATATGCAAAGTCTAGTGTTAAAAAGACAAATAACGTGTGAATTTGCAGTACTTTTAGGTGTTAAGCAGAGCTGAGTTATGATCGCTGTTATCGCTTCTACATCGAAAAATAATAAATTGTTCGAACCTATAACATTTTTGAATGATGTAGTGTCTCAATGATGGAACTCCTGATGTGAGGGATGCAGCATTTTCGGCTTTGGCTGCAATAGCGAAGGTATTCATTTTATATTGTGCTGAATAGCAACCTATTCTCATTGTGTTCTGTAGTACCTTAATGCTGTACACATGTTAGAATATGTGGATAAATGACTTCTACTACACGTTTTCCTACTTCTTATATGTTTATTATATTTTGGTTATGTCAGTCTGTAGGTATGAGACCTCTAGAAAAGTCGTTGGAAAAACTTGATGATGTTAGAAGAAAGAAACTTTCAGAAATGATTGCAAGCTCTGGTGGGGAATTAGCTGGTACAAGCTCAGGTTTGTGAACTTCTATTCCGCATAGCCGTTAAGTTGAACATCAAGTTTTGTATGTGTTTTTTGGCATTCTAATTGGATGCTGTTTTCATATAAAAGTGACAGTTCAGTCTTCAGTTGGAAGCACGACCACAGGGGTACGTCTCTAGTCAGATCTCCAGTCACATTGATTGAGCTATTTAAGTACTTTTTATTTTACGTTTTCCTTTTGACGGGGGAAGGGTAGGCCATCTCGGAAGTGGAAATGGGATTTTGACATAGTTAGTATTAGATGCTATTATTGCCATCTTGGTGTCTGGGGATAGGTTTATATCTTGTACCCGTTCACGTAGTAGTCATTTTCGTAATCAGTTATATTGACTCTCCACATAATAGTTATGCCACTTCAAAACTTTATGCAGAATTCAGAAGCGTCCTTTGTAAGGAAATCAGCAGCAAGCATGCTGAGCGGGAAAAGACCTGCTGTGAGTTTCTTCTTCATTTTTTTTCCTGTTACTATTGCAACTTGTAATTTTCCTCAGTCCCGCAATGACTTGTTAGTCAATCCCTGGTCCACAACGTATTGAAAAGGGGCTTGATGATAGTTTTGTTATATCTAGTTTTCTAACTATATCTGGTCTCATTAAATGTTACTTTTTATAGCCTGTGAGCAAGAAGGCTGCGCCTGGCAAAACAGGCGGAACCAAAAAAGACGGTGCTGTACGGAATGAAAGTTCAAAATCTGTTGAACCACCCGAAGATGTCGAGGTACATAGTAGTATAATTCTGGGTAAATTTCTTGTTTACACAACCTGTGTCTGTGACTCTGTCCTTTTATCATTCTTTTTTCGTGGTAACATCCAATTTTTCTTTTTAATTTTTAGCCTGCTGAGATGGGTCTTGAAGAGATTGAAAACAGATTAGGTTCTCTTGTAAAACCAGAAACTATCTCTCAGTTAAAGAGCACTGTATGGAAAGAAAGACTTGAAGGTTTGTTGAAGGCCTAGTGGACTCTTTTATTCTCAGAGCGGTTTATATATTTTCTTATTTAATTTCGTTTTGCGTGAGTGGCTGATCTCATTTTAAATGGCTCTTAATTACTTTTCACTACACGTCGGATAACCTGTTTTGCCGGGTTCCCGATTTTGATTTCATTGCCTACATTAGCACGTCTCGCAGAAGCTCTTTTTTTAGCAAATCTCGTTTATTATTTTAAAACTGTTTTCCAGTTTAGTGATTTTTTTTCTTAATATTGCCGTGCAGCAACATTGTCTTTGAAAGAAGAAATAGTGGGACTTCAAGAACTAGACAAGTCGGTGGAAATCTTGGTTCGGTTGCTGTGTGCAGTTCCTGGTTGGAATGAGAAAAACGTGCAGGTATTGATTTTACCCCCGTCCAAGATTTTTTTTTCTTAGAACTATTTTAAAAGAATTACACTGAAGCTTAACTTGGAAATGTAGGTTCAGCAACAGGTCATTGAAATTATCACCTACATATCTTCAACTGCGGCAAAGTTTCCTAAGAAGTGTGTTGTGCTTTGCATTACGGGTACTTTCAGTTGATGCTTGCTGTATTCTGACGTCAGTTCAGTTTTTCCCAAAAGCTATTTGTCCGTACTTCGTAGCTCATTTACCTGAGTTTTCTCTACTAATTCGTAGGCACGAGTGAACGAGTTGCAGATATAAAGACACGAGCCTCTGCTATGAAGTGTCTTACTGCTTTCTGCGAAGCAGTTGGTCCTGGATTTGTTTTCGAGAGGGTTGGTGCTGCTTTTGTCAATGCTCTTTGACTTCCATTTTGATTAGAACAGAATGATAATTCAGGGCTTTTGCTTGTAGCTTTACAAAATCATGAAAGAGCACAAGAACCCCAAGGTTCTTAGTGAAGGCTTGTTATGGATGGTCTCTGCAGTTGATGACTTTGGCGTCTCACTTTTGAAACTTAAGGTTTGAAAAAATTCCAACTTCCCTTGTTAATTAAACTGCAGTATCTAGGTTATGTTCATTCATGTCAAAGAAGATTTTCTGTCCATTTGACAGGACTTAATAGATTTTTGTAAAGATGTTGGGCTGCAATCTAGTGCAGCTGCTACCAGAAATGCTACAATCAAACTTTTGGGTGTTTTACACAAGTTTGTTGGACCAGGTAGCTAAGAATTCCTTTAAGTTGCTTCTTCTTTGTGTTATGTCTGTTAGAAGAACATCTCTTTTAGAACAGAATTAAACTGTGTTATTTCTGTTTGCAGACATCAAAGGGTTTCTTAATGATGTCAAGCCTGCACTACTAAGTGCCCTTGACACCGAGTATGAGAAAAACCCTTTTGAGGTAAATTTCTGTGGATTTCTCTGGATTGCCTTGATTGTTAAAATTATTGTTTGTCTTACTGGTCTTATATTATCTTCATCAGGGGACTGTGGCTCCTAAAAGAGTTGTTAAGACGTCAGTTTCAACATCAACCTCTGCTGGAGGGCTGGATGGTTTACCTAGAGAAGATATCAGTAGCAAGATTACCCCTAATCTTCTTAAGGGTTTTGAGAGTTCTGATTGGAAGGTGCTACAAATTGAACTTTTATTTTTTCATCTAACTAACAAGTGTTTTCCGGAATTTTCTGTTAAACGCTGGTGGTGAAATAAGTATTTTTAAATTCTGTAGATGCGTTTGGAATCAATCGAAGCTGTCAATAAAATTCTGGAGGAGGCGAATAAACGTATCCAGCCAACTGGAACTGGTATGAAATCAAGATTCTTTTCCCCATTGTCACCGTTACTTTATATTTTTCACTCCAACGTTAGTCATAAATTCTTACTCTCTTTACCATTCTTATTTCACGTCTAGGAGAATTATTTGGTGGTCTACGAGGACGATTGTTGGATAGTAACAAAAATCTTGTTATGCAAACGTTAACTACCATTGGAGGTGTTGCATCAGCTATGGGACCAACTGTCGAGAAGGCGAGCAAGGTTGTGATATGTCAAGCTTTGAAAACACCTGTTACCCTGTAATATATCGCTACCTGCCAGTTTTACTAAATTGCTGAGTGATCTATTTCAGGGAATTCTATCAGATGTTTTGAAATGTCTCGGTGATAACAAGAAGCACATGAGAGAATGCACCTTGGCTGCTCTTGATATGTGGCTTGGTGCTGTACATCTCGACAAAATGGTTGGTGATAACATTTCCTTAGACATGTTCAGTTCTGCTTGTACATATATTTTCCTCAACTTACAATCTTTTTGATTTTTTAATGCAGATTCCTTATATTATAATAGCTCTAACAGATGGGAAAATGGGAGCAGAAGGACGTAAAGATCTTTTTGATTGGTTGACAAAACAACTTGCTGGATTAAGTGACTTTGTCGATGCTATACATTTACTGAAACCTGCAAGCACCGCAATGACAGTGAGTCATCCAAACTTGTCGTAGCGCCTCATCAGCTTTAACCAGTGATTACCTCTTTTGTGATGATTCTTATTTGCTATGCTTCTGTGAATCTTTCCAGGACAAATCTGCAGATGTACGAAAAGCAGCTGAAGGATGCATTTGTGAGATCTTAAGAGTCAGTGGACAAGAAACGGTAGGTATCCTAGGGTTTGAACGTGTTCTATTCATAGCTAAAAGTTAAAACCTAATTCCTGATTATATGTGCATTTTTTTCAGATTGAAAAAAATATCAAAGATATCCAAGGCCCAGCATTAGCGCTTGTGCTTGAGAAAGTACGACCGGGATATGTCCAAGGTACTTGCCCACTACCTGTTGTTAAATCAACATGTTTCCTCCCTCTGTTCCCGTTTCATGCTAACGGTGTTGTTTTCAGAACCACTTGAATCATCAAAATCTATGGCGGGGTCATTGTCGAAAGGTGTTTCCAAGGTTTCAAAATCCACTTCTAATGGTACCCTGAAGCAAGGAAACAGATCTGTGAGTTTCTGTTTCTTAACATATTTTTCTGTATTCACTTCGTAATGCTGACTAGGGTTTTTTTTTTGTTTCTGAAGAGAGCCTTACCAACAAAGGGTTCAAGGCCAGATCAAATTACATCTGCCCATGATATAGCTATCCAGTCACAGTCTTTGCTAAATACTAAGGACTCCAATAAGGTAGAATGAGTTCTCCAACGGTTTAAGATATTGCCCACATGTATTTTTAGGATGATGAAATAATCTTTTTGTATGTTTTATCTGCAGGACGACAGGGAGAGACTGGTGGTTCGTAGAATTAAATTTGAGGAGCTGCGGCCCGAACAGATTCAGGATCTTGAGGTTTATTTTTCTGGAGGATTTAATTGACTTCTTCCTTACGATCATATTATAACTAGTGTTGGTGGTTTGTGCAGAATGATATGATGAAATTTTTTAGGGAAGACTTGCAAAAACGGTTGTTGAGTCCAGACTTTAAGAAACAAGTGGATGGGCTGGATATCCTACAAAAGGTAGCTGATTGCTGATATCTTCAATCTTATTCATCTGCTAGATTGTCTTACGTCATTATTCATCAGAGTTTAATTTATTTTGTACTCTTCCCTGCAGGCTCTTCCGTCTCTTTCGAAGGAAATTATAGAAGTACTAGATATTCTTTTAAGGTGGTTTGTGTTGCAATTATGTAAATCCAACACAACTTGTCTACTAAAGGTAATTTGTAAATTTTTCTTTTGTTATTGTAGTTCGCATGTGACTCTGTTTTAAAGCAATAATAACGGAACTTCATTTGCTCTGGGTAAGAATAGGTACTTGACTTTCTTCCAGAACTTTTCAACACATTGAAGGATGAGGAGTACTGCTTGACAGAAGCAGAAGCTGCTATATTTTTGCCTTGTTTGGCGGAGAAGGTTAGGCATCTGATACTAATCCCGTGTTATAGAAAAATGGTGCTGCAATTTCTATATATTAAATTCTCTTTAATTGGTGCAGTTGGGGCATAATATTGAAAAAGTAAGAGAAAAAATGCGTGAGCTGATGAAGCAGATCATCCAGGCATATTCTGTAGCAAAGACATTTCCCTATATTTTGGAAGGTTTACGTTCCAAAAACAACCGTACAAGGATAGAGTGTACAGATATTATTGGTTATCTACTCGAGACTTGTGGAACTGAGGTAGTAGCAAGACTTGACAACTTATTTGACATCGCTCTTCTGTTTGGATTCTGATATGTATTTGTAAGCAGATAAATGGACTACTGAAACACTTGAATATGGTTGCAAGCTTGACAGCAGAAAGAGATGGCGAACTCAGAAAAGCTGCTTTGAACACCATGGCTACGGGTTATAAGATTCTTGGTAAGCATGGAATTTATGAGTTCTTGAGAAGTTATAATGGATTCTTTTCAAAACATTCCATGCCTCACAGTGATTAGTCCACACTTACATAGTCTTATAGTATGTTCTTTTGGGGCCAGTTTACGAAGTCTGTTATTTTGAGGCTCGTGTATATTTCACAAAAATCTGGAATGAAAGTTATGATTCCGGAAAGATTTTTGCTTTTGTTGTTCATGCCTTCGAGATAATATTTTGCACTCTTTTCTCATTGCTTCGCTTGTTATTGTAGGTGATGATATCTGGCGATATGTTGGGAAGCTCACAGATGCTCAAAAGAGTATGCTTGATGATAGATTTAAGTGGAAAGTAAGCCGGAAATATAATTTTATTTGTCTGCTTCAGTCTTGTATTTGTGATTATTTTTCATCGTCTGTTCTGCATCAGATCAAAGAAATGGAGAAAAGAAGAGAAGGGAGACCTGGGGATGCACGAGCAGCATTGAGGCGTTCTGTAAGAGAAAATGGGTGCGTAAATTTGTTGAATTTTTTTCAGCATTAAGGCGTTCTGGTACAACTTATTTGTACTCATTATTAGCGATATGCTGAAAGTGGAGGCCATAAACATAATGGCATAAATGCAAAGTGTTTTGTTTTTTGTTTTTTTAGTAGTCATGAACAGAAAATATACCAAAAATTGTTTAGTATGTAACTTTCTGTTTGTTTCCAGACCTGAAGTGGCAGAGCAAAGTGGTAACCTTCCTCAAATGGTCCCTGGTCCTTTATTTCCAAGGTAATGTTTTCAACTGGTATGAGAAAGTTCTTTTGATAATGTAGGTTTCTGTTACTAATATTCCCAACACAATTATTTTGCCCGCCCAGGCAAAACTATGGTATTTCTGAACAAGTTCTGGAGAGGAACCCTGTACCTCAGACAATCGCTGGAGTTAATGGCCCAACTGACTGGAACGAGGCTTTGGACATCATAATGTTTGGCTCACCGGAGCAGGTATCTGACTTGTAATTGTTGCATTCTACCACTATAGCAGTTTCCTAGTCAGTGACTTATTTGAGGTTCGTAGTAGACATGATATTTTTGATGTAGTTCTGATAGGAGGTCGACCTGTACATATCGACTATGTATTTGTCCTTTGGAAACTTAGTTGATGCATATTGGAAGTTATCATGCGAGTGTTGGTTTGTTTGTTTTCTCATTTTCGTTTTTCTGTGGCAGTCGGTTGAAGGGATGAAAGTTGTGTGTCATGAGTTGGCACAGGCTTCTAATGATCCAGACGAGAGTGCAATTGATGAACTCGTGAAGGATGCAGATGGGCTTGTTGCATGCTTAGCAAATAAGGTTGGCGTAAAAACTTTCCCTTACACTTCCATTTTCCATGAGAATTACTTGTTTTATCTGTTGACCACCACTTGTGTATATTTTCGTCTGGTAGGTTGCCAAGACATTTGATGTCAGCTTAATGGGAGCTTCATCGAGGTCTTGTAAATATGTTCTGAACACACTTATGCAGGTAACACCGAGTGAATTTTTTTCTTAGTGATGCTGCTCTTCATAGCTGTCTAGCCACAGGAGTTTGTTTGTATAGCTCACTTACACGAGTATGTATTTGCTGCAGACATTCCAAAATAAAAAGCTTGCGCATGCAGTCAAAGAAGGGACTCTGAAAATTCTTATAACAGAGCTCTTGCTTTGGCTTCTGGATGAGAGAGTTCCACGCATGGAAGATGGCAGCCAACTTTTGAAAGCTCTAAATGTTTTGATGCTTAAGATCCTGGTTAGATATGCCTCCCAAGTCCCAATGCTAAAGCTTTTCTTCATATGTAAATATGAAATTCGCTGATGTTCTCTTTTTTTTTGCTATTAAATTCAGGATAATGCAGATCGGACGTCATCGTTTGTGGTTCTTATTAGCTTGCTATGTCCTCTAGATCCATCTAGATGGCCTTCGCCTGCTACCGCTGAAGGATATGCTGTCCGGAATCAGAAATTCTCTGATTTGGTAGTTAAATGCCTAATTAAACTTACCAAGGTAATATTTCCATTAATTTGTAGGACAATCTTCATGTGCATAACTTGCTGTTTAATTTTCAACATTCGACTTTTCTACTTGCTACGATCACAGTTATATAGAAAGAAAGATTAGTTAGATTATAAATTACTCGTTCTGACTCTAATAAGAGAAAAATCATAAAAGGAACTTTCGTTACACTTCTTGCAAAGTACAATTAGAAAGGAAAGAAGGCCTTGAATTAGGATCTTTAGGAGCAAGTGAAACTAAGCGGTACGGAAGCAATCGTCAATAGATATGCATCATATAATTTGGTACCGTATATCTGATAATTGCTTGTCCATGTTCAGCTTCTCCAAAGCACCATATATGAAGTGGATCTTGATCGACTTCTTCAGAGCATTCATGTATATCTGCAAGAGCTGGGAATGGAAGAGATACGTAGGAGGTACATCTCCTTAAATTCAATCTTATAAAATTTCCAAAACTTTAAGACTATTTATTTTCTGGATGTTTTCGTACTCATAACACTATCAACTCATGTATGTTTTTTTCTCTGTTGATATTATTTCTTTTCCAATGAGAAGAGCTGGAGCAGATGATAAACCTCTGAGGATGGTGAAAACTGTTCTACATGAACTTGTTAAGCTCCGAGGAGCTGCAATAAAGGGTCACTTGTCTCTTGTTCCTATTGACATGAGGCCACAACCCATCATTCTCGCCTATATCGATCTAAACCTTGAGGTAATTTCTAAGTCTTTTTAGCTTCCTGTCCAGAGTTCTTTGCACATGTGCTAAAACGATGGTTTCTCACATAAGCACATCCCGATGATCTGTTGCTCAGCCCCTTGACATGGTGAATTTGAAAAAAATATAATATATCCTAACTTGTTTAATGAAATGATACATTGCGAAAAAATAAGCACATCCCGATGATCTGTTGCTCCTTGTTTAATGAAATGATACATTGCGAAAAAATAGCACTTCGATTTTGCTTGTAGATCTTATTGAGTTTTAGAGAAATCAGATAGTAACTATTATAAATGCTTTCTTTTATCGTACAGACTTTAGCTGCAGCAAGAATGTTAACTGCAACAGGACCTGTGGGGCAAACCCATTGGACTGATTCATCAGCTAACAATCCCTCACCTCCCGCTAATTCTGCTGATGTTCAATTGAAGCAAGAGCTTGGAGCGATTTTTAAGAAAATCGGCGATAAACAAACTTCCACCATTGGTCTTTACGACCTCTACCACATCACCAAGGCGTATCCAAAGGTAATTGATATGGCGTTGGATTTCAAGTCTCTGTGTCTCATGTTCTTCAACAACATTACACGACTGTTGCGTAATTACAAACTCATTTCAATGCTCTTGGTAGGTTGACATATTTTCGCAACTTCAAAATGCTAGCGAAGCTTTCCGTACTTACATCAGAGACGGTTTGGCCCAGGTTTTGTAACAACTCTCCTAGCTTCGTTAGCCATTTTCCTTTACAGCTCCAGTGTTTTTGTATCGTGAAGATTTGCGTTCGGTGTGTGTTTTATCTAGGTGGAGAAGAACGCGGCTGCTGGAAGAACGCCTTCAAGCCTACCGTTATCCACTCCTCCCCCTTCTTCCTTGTCCCTTCCATCTCCTGACATTCCTTCCTTAGACGTAAAGCCTCTGATGAACCCTAGATCCGATTCATACACCGACGACATCCGAGCAAGCAACATCAACCCCGGGACGCTAGATGCAATCAGAGAAAGGATGAGAACCATGCAACTGGCTTCGGAGCCAGTAAGCAAGGCTATGATGCCAACAAACGAGAACTTATCAACGGATAACATACCGCCAATGAACCAACAGAACATTCCCCCGAGCCAAATGGAAGCAGAGAGTCAACACCCACACCCAGTGGGTCTTCCAATGGATGAGAAAGCGTTATCAGGTCTCCAGGCTCGAATGCAGAGGCTCAAAGGTGGCTCACTCGAGCATATGTAGAAGTGTGAGAGTCTTAAAGTTACGAAGCAAATGGGATGAAAAACATATTCGCCATTTTTTGTTGATTCTCTATCTCATATTAAATGTTTTAGTGGTAATAGTGGTGTTATTGCGGCCAGAACTTGATGGAGTTAGTGTGTATAGTGGTGAGAGATGATTGATGATTTGTGTGGTGGGGACGAGACGAAAATGGTTTTCAGTTTCTTCATTTATTATGGGTGTTTATGTTGATGACATTTTGATAGAGGTTATCTCATGACATTTTCTTATGATAAACAGTCTAACAATGTACCCTGAAAGATGTCCTAACAATGTTGATTGTACAAGTACGAGCAACACACACATTCACGTAGTGTATACGGCTTCGTACGCGGCATATTAACCTCTAACGCCTAGTCATATATATGCGCAGACGTCTAAAAACGCTTAGATGAATATATGATTTTATTTTACATAAAATATTAATAAAAATATATATTTTAAACTCTATAGTTTATATGTTTATATATAGTCATATAGGAATAGTTTTAAACTATAGAAACTAAAACATGTTTAAATATATAAATATGTAAATTCATAAATTTATAATATTTACAAAATAATATGAATATATAAAATAAGTAACAACTAATATAAAAATAGTAAGAATAATAAAATTTATAACAATATTAATATTCTAATATTTTGGATATTAATTGTTGGGGAAGAGACTACAAAGAAGGAGAAAATCCTTCTCCTGAAAAACTCGGACGAGATGATTTGGTTTCTGCAACGCACGAGAGAATAGTCCTTCAAGTTCAGCTCAAAAGCCAATGTCCAGTCGTGTGACCCAGTGACCGTTTTAAGCTGCAGAAAGAGTCGCTAAGCCATGTCGGTCCGGAGGGGGAAGGAGTAACTATTCTAAGATGGTATCTATTCTCAGTTTTTTGTTTCGGATAGATATTAAAAAGGGTTTTGACAAAGTTTAAGAAGATTTGGAATATTTACATTCTTTATGTAACATATATTATTGCATTTATGAAGTGTGAATGGTAAGTCAGAAAACTACTGAAAACTATACTGGTTTTGTAAATCAAGTTTAGACTCTCCCTTTATTAAAAAAAAACTGTTCTTTTAGATATTAGAAATATAAATAATGAGAACCATCCCCTGTACATTATTTGCGAATTGATTTTGTCACATGTCGTCGTTACAATTACTCTCGCCAAAAAAAATGATGACATGACTACTAAAAAAGATGACATGTCTTCCGAAAAATATGACATGGACAATTACACTTAATGTTAATTTATTTTTTGTAAATTTTTCAAAATATGACAATAACTCATATATTACATTTAGTATCGATTTATATTTTTGGAATTTTTTTTAGAATATGGTAATAACTGATATATCATCTATAAAATAAATATATTCATATAAAACATTTTGAATTTCGAAATATTGTTTTATTTTCTTTATCTTTTTATAATTTCGAAAAATTTCTTTCTGCACATGGTACAAGGAAACACCTAGTACACTATTAGAATAGGCCGAATCCGAATATTTTCTTATTTAACTTCACGATAGTTTGCCAAATTATTGATACAACACCAATTATACGATAAGATGAAGAAACTGAAGGTTATATTAATTATGAAACAAAATAATAAAGAAGAAGACCATATCATAGGATAGGAGTCGAAGCTCTACTCCCTTTCTCGCATGTTAGCAAATATAAGAAGCACAACTCCTCGAACACGCTGTCAGGTTATCTCTTATAAATCTTTTTCCTTGACAAGGCTTCTTACAGAAGTGGCAAATTGGCCGAGAAGTATTACTTTTGGCAAGAATTTGAAACTCCTTCTCTTCTACTTTGAGAACTTGACCAGGTTTCAGATATGAATCTTGGCTGAATAAGCAGTCAGTATGAAGGATAGTGCAGCAACCATTGCACCAATAGAATAATTTATCAACTATATCTTCGCACTCTTCGCACCAATATTTCTCACACCTCCCTTCTTCCCCCCATGAAAGTGTGAGAAAATGTTTGTCGCTCTTATACCTTACGTTGTATGGTAATGTGGCACACTTTATACAGACAATAAAATCACATTTTATGCAAATTAACGGAGGATGATAAAGTTGGAATTTGCATACCTTGCATAATGCACTTGGTTTTGGGTTTAATAGGAACAAGGGATGCTCATGACCTTGGTAATCAAACGGCTCTGAAATTAAAGCACACCTCACATCGAGCTTGAATTCACATTCCTGGTTTGGACACTCATAAACAAAGCCACCACAACAACGACGACAAGCATCGCACCGGGAGTAACTTTCAACATAATTGTTGTTAGCCTTCAATGTAAGTGGATGTGGATGTAACGCATGTTGTATTCTGCGATGAGCTTTTAGGCATGTTTCATGGAGGATGAAGTCACACTCCGCACATGAATAGAACTCGTCTTCAAAAATAAGAATGACACACGCTTCACAAAACTTGTTTTCATCATAGAGTATGTTTTTCTCGAGTCGCAGATGATGGTCATGAAGAAAATAATGGACCACTCCTTCAAATATTTTGCAGAACGGTGGTGCATCTTGTGCTATATCATCTTTTTCGGGTACACCTTTGAGTTCTTCTCCATCCCACACATCTTTTCCTAGAGCGCATTTCGAGTGAACAGCATAGTAGTCACCGCATTCGTTACATGTATATGCACCATAATTACCGTCAATACTTTGACGACAAACTCCGCATGGCCACTTTTCATATTGAAGAGAAGAAACACGGGAGATACGATGGTGGTGACGTGATATCTTGATGGTGTGCGGAGACTCTACACATCCTTTGTGAGATACAAAGTTGCATCTGACACAGATATAGGTGGGATATTTTTCTAGAGAACCACAAACGTTGCAGATTAATGAATTTTGTCTAGGGAAAAAAGTAAGGGGGTGATCATGTATTTTTTGTTGGTCTATAACAATGGATATCGGCTTCATCGCACATACTGGATGCATGAAAGTTTGATAGACAGTACAATGATATATCAAACCACGGGCCCAGGTTCCACAATGTATACAATCAACAAAATATTTTTGATAACAGAGTTCGAGAGGAGAATGATGAGGATAGTAAGGGTGTTTAATTTTAAGTGGAGACTCTACACATTCTTTGTGGTACTTTCGTAAACACTCAGTACAAAAGTAATAATCTGTGCCAGAGTTTGAGTCATAGCATGTACCGCATTCCCAGTAGAGGTCGAATTTGTCATTGTTGCACCAGAACAAAGGAAGTACATGATGATCACCAACTTTGCTAGGGAGGACAGACTCAGGAGAAGACTTGATCCAGAAAAGTTCTGAATCTGTAGAATCGTCGTCTTTTGGCCATCGTACATAAGGGCATATGAAAAGGGGTAGAGGAGGGTGATCGTCGTTGGCTACTTCAGCAGATGAAGACAGACTTTTTATTTGTGGTATAGGTCGGTATTTTGGGTGGTGGTATACCAGAAATAGTTTACCATCTTTTTCGACCTCGTGAAATCCACCATCAGAATCCATGACTCCCTCAGTTATTTTTTCACTATGTTTGTGTTAACAAGCTTTAGAAGTTAGTTGGTCTGCAGATTTAAAGCCTATTAACAATTTTGCACCTTAAATAAAGATATTTGAAAGTCACAATCTACTTTAGATCCTTAACGTGGAAACGAAGTGGATTTTGTTCTTTTCTTGGTTGTTGTAGTAGTGGTTATTCTAAAACCAAATAAAGAAAACGAATCAGTTTTTTCTTTGCATATGGTTTGAATATTATATTTATGCAAATAATTATATATTTAATTTTCTAATACAAATAAATTTATAGAATGTTTAAAACCGGGGGCACTTTTACACTTTTGGTCAAGGATCGCTTCTCGATGCTGTCTTGCTCCGCTTCGTAATTGGGATCAAACCTCTCGAACTGCTCTCTCTCTCTCTCTTCTCGCTTGGCAAGCCACCATCTATTGGCTCTGGAATTGACGGAATGGTAGGATGCATGCACGACCTTTCCGATCAGTTACTGTGATCTACTCGGCAATTGATCATCAGATCAGAAATAAGATCCAGAGTTTCAGAGATCAAAATCCCTCACTATCTTCCAAGATGATGCAGCAATGGTTCCTCACCTCATAGATCGAGATCTGACCGCAATTAATTTGATCATTCAAGTTCCTTCGCCTTCCCAAAACGCGTTTTGCTTACTGCTCTAGGCCTCGGACATTTCGTATTCACTAATCGGGCCAGTTCTCATTGAGATTCCATATTTTTTATTATATTTGTTAAAATTTTGAATTATTAACGTATTTGGTTGATAATATCCGCACGGTTTTGATCTGGAACCGACTTTAAAGTCAGGGTCAATAACCCAGTTAGATCCAACCAGTATATGCTCAAACGAGTTTAAATTGCAATATACGAAAAAGACCGATGCCAAACATTACCAGCATTGAGAATTAAAATAAATATCTGATATCTGATATGTAAAAATTATATATGTATATATATATATATATATATATATATATATATATAATATATAATACAATATAAGTGGGTAATGCTTCTCTCTAGAATAGAACGAGGTGGTTGATGTTAAAAAAGAGAAGAACAAAACGTGGTTACAAACGTTCAACCGAATGTGTTATTTTATTGCTCAAACTCAGTTTCCATAACCACGAAACGTCGAAACCAAAATGAATATGACTTGACTTCAAACCAAAAGTGCTCGTCAGGTTATGGAAACATTTTTTTTTTGATCAAAGTTATGGAAACATTAAACATTGTTTTTTTTATGATAGCGTATTGATAGTACATTTGATGATGTCACTTGGATAAAAAGTTTTTATTTATATTGTTGCAATTTATTATGTATAGTTCAACATGTGACACACACACACACACATATATATATATATATATATATATATATATATATATATATATATANAAAAATATAATATATATATATATATATATACTAGTTGATTTTTCCGTGCTCATGCACGGATATAAATATTAATAGAGTAAATACATTCTAATAATTTATTTATGTTATAATAATTTTTTTTTTTTTAATTTTAGTTATTATGTTACATACATTATAATCAATATGCATGGTTTATTTCAAATAATGCTATGTTATTTTAATTAGACGTACAATTTGGATATATTATATTTAAACTGTTTGGTTATTATTTTGATATATTAGATAACATTTACTTTTTCGACTCAACTAAGATATGTTTGTTTTACAGATTAAAAAATTAATTAATTTTATTATTTTCATGTAGTTTGCTTCTTGTTTTAGATTTTTATATATATTTATAGTAAGATTATGTATAATTTAATATATGTTGTTTTAAGAATCAAATAGTAAAAATAAAAAAAGTCTTGATAGATTCAAATTTAAATAAATATATTTAACTGTAATAGTTGGTTAATATATTTATAGTATTATTTGAGAATTTCAAATTTATTTAGTAATCTGTTGAGTCGTTCTATAATTTATATGTATAAAAATATTACTATAAATGAAAATATATTATACTCTATTTAATGTTTGATTTTGTATAAAAAATTAGATTGGTCTAGTTGCTCATTATGGGTACATTATGTTGCATATATTCTGTCAAAACCAAGTATAATTATTTCTAATCTAATTCAACCAAATTATATTTATTATAACCATTGTATTAGTTTGGTTTTCATCTTAGATGTGTATATATATTTATGAATTGGCTAGTTTAATAGTTCCGTGACTATGTTAATTTTATAGGACTTAGTAATTTGGTATATGTTAATTTATAAAATAAAATTCTAAAAAAAAAGTGATAATACAGACTTATTTATTTTAATTTTTAATATTATTTCACATAGCAAGATATCGTTTTTCCTGTTAATCAGTTGTTTATAACCATAATTAGATACAACAATTACATATATCCATAATTAGATACAATATATTTATGTGGGTGATATAACAACGTGGTGCATGTCAAGTAGTTGCTTATAACCATATTTAGATAGACAATAATTTAAATGACAGCAAACAAAGAAAAGATAGGCCCACTTGGCCGATGAAGATTCCCACTTGACCCCAAAGACTAGCAAGAGAGAGAGAGAGAAAGAACAGAGGCGAAAGATCATCGACCACGGAGCAAGCGGCGATTTGTGAGGGAAGGAGAGAGAGAGAGAGAGAAGACTCTGAGGAATTGTCAATGTCTCCTCTCGCAATCTTCCACCGTCTTGCTCACGACACGTATTCCTCCCTCCTCCTCTCAATGGTTCTCACTCTCTCTCCCCTAGTGACAAATGTTGCATCTTTGCTTGCTATCTACGACTTCAATGCTTTATTCAATTTGGACTTGTCGTCAACGTTTTCTCGTGAAAGGATTGATTTTTACTGCTGGGTTCTTGTTTAATTCCCTAATCGTACAAACCCATCTCGTCATTGCTTAGTTTTTGATTGCTACATTGCTTTAGATCTGTTGAAAAGACCAAAATCTTTATCAAGTTTTGTCGTTTAGTGTATTAAAGATTGGTGTTTTACTTCTCTCATTGAAGTCTCAAGCTCGAAGCTTTAAATCGTCTACTACATGGGAAGACGTCGTTACCCGAATCAGCCTCTGGTGGGAGCAAGCAAGGGGATTAGTGGTTGTTCCCCTCTTCAAGTTCCTGGTGGCTCTATGCTTGATCATGTCTGTGATGCTCTTCGTTGAGATGATGTACATGGGACTTGTGGTGGCCTACATCAAGGTGTTCAAGAGGAAGCCAGAGAAAGTTTACAAATGGGTAGCTATGGAGGAGGAGGATGTTGAGTGTGGCGGTGAAAGCTTCCCTATGGTTCTTGTGCAGATTCCTATGTACAATGAAAAAGAGGTAAACAAACAACAACCCTAAGCTTAGTTAAGTAAGGTACTTCCTTTACTAGGGTTTGAAAGCTTCTCTGTGTATTTGGTTAGGTTTGTGAGCAGTCTATTGCAGCTGCTTGCAAAATCTCATGGCCGTCGAATCGTATAATCATCCAAGTGCTTGATGACTCCACTGATCCAGCTAGTAAGGTCCTTGCTTCTCATCTCAATCCATGTTTTACAAGACGTATGGGTTTGCTTTGTTTGTTAACGTTTTTTGGGGAAGGAAACAGGAACTGGTGAAAAAGGAATGTGAGAGATGGTCTAAAGAAGGAGTCAACATAACATTTGAGATAAGAGATAACAGGAAAGGGTACAAAGCTGGTGCTCTTAGAGAAGGGATGAAGCATAGCTATGTGAAGCAGTGTGACTATGTCGCTATCTTTGATGCTGATTTCCAGCCTGAGCCTGACTTCCTCTTCCGTACCGTTCCTTTTCTGATTCATAATCCCAAGTTAGCACTTGTTCAAGGCCGTTGGGAGTTTGGTAAACATTCCTTTTTTCATAACATATCTATAGTTAGTACATGTTAATGCCATGCCTTGAGATTTTGCTGATAATCTCAACAGTGAATGCGGGTCAATGCATGATGACGAGGTTGCAGGAGATGTCTCTGAGTTACCACTTCATGGTAGAGCAGCAAGTTGGATCCTCAACGTTTGCCTTCTTTGGGTTTAACGGTAATGACACATTCTCATTACTTTCCTCAAGAAAGCTTTGTCTTATTGGTCTGAGACTACTGCAGGAACGGCTGGTGTGTGGAGAATCTCAGCGCTGAATGAGTCAGGTGGATGGAACGACCAGACAACAGTAGAAGACATGGACTTAGCTGTAAGAGCCACACTCAGAGGCTGGAAGTTACTATATCTCGATGACCTCAAGGTAAAGAAGATTCCTCTGTTTTCTTTGACATCTTTGGGTTTATGCGTTTGTTTGATCTTTTGAGTCTTTTATAGGTGAAAAGTGAGTTACCATGTTCCTTCAACGCCCTCCGTAGCCAGCAGCATAGATGGACTTGCGGCCCTGCAAATCTATTCAGGAAAATGGCTGGACAGATAATAGGAAGCGAGAATGTTTCTCTGTGGAAGAAGCTGTATATGTTGTACAGCTTCTTCTTCATGCGCAAGCTCGTGGCTCACGTCCTCTCCTTCTGCTTTTACTGCGTTATCTTGCCAGCTACTGTTCTGTTCCCTGAAGTCACAGTTCCGAAATGGGCTGCGTTTTATCTCCCTTCTCTGATCACTCTCCTCATCGCACTCGGTAGACTGAGGTCTCTCCTCTCCTCTCTTAAAAAGCTCATGTTAATCAACTGATATCTTTCTTACGTTTTTTTACTTTACTGTTAACAGATCAATCCATCTTTTGGCGTTTTGGGTTCTGTTTGAGAACGCAATGTCGCTGCTTAGAACAAAGGCACTGGTCATGGGCTTGTTTGAAACAGGGAGAGTACAAGAATGGGTTGTGACAGAGAAGTTAGGCGATGGTCTCAAGACGAAGCTGATTGCTCAAGAAGAACCAAAAGAACATCACGTCAGAATCAGAGATAGGTAACTAAAGAGGTTTCGTTATTTGAGCCTTAACCGAAGAAGTTTGAGATTGGTAAAGGGATGTTATTATCATGTGTTGCAGGGTGCATTTGATGGAGCTACTGGTTGGATTGTACCTGTTGTTCTGCGGATGCTATGATATCATATACGGGAAGCAGACACTGTTTTTGTACCTTCTGTTTCAGTCAACGGGATTCTTCGTTGTTGGTTTTGGATTTGTGGGCAAATATGTTTCTGCTGCTTCATCCTAACGTTAGATATACTAGATCAAAGAGTCTCTCAATATGATGTCTCAAAAGTGTTTTTTTGAGTTGTTGATACCATATTGAGAATGTATCCCTTTTTTTGTTTGGGAGGTCTGAGAATAATATGATGATATATACACTTTGTATTACCACTTAAGTGACAACGAATCTCCAAATTGTGACCAATACAGTCTTCTCCTGAGTCATTCTACAAGTAAACTGAGTTTCTTAGGCATTGATATGTCTGTATAGTGAGATTATATCTAAAAGCATACGGTTCCAGATCCTTTTGTATGAATAAACCTCAAAAGAAAAGGAAAAAACAAACAAAATCTCTGTAAAAAGAATGAATAATACAAGGCAAATCATTGAAGCTTGCCCTTCACGTTATCAAACTTCTCCAACATCGTCACTATTTGTTCATTGCCTACTAAACTGTGAGCAAACAACAGATACAACAAATACAAAGTCTCGTCAAAAGATTAAAACATCACAAAACCAAAAGAGGATTGAATGTTTTTTTTTAATACCTGGATTGGAAACCAACCAGAGTATTAGGGCGCAGAGAATGAGAAGGAGAGGGATGAAGTGGATAGCGTTCTCCGCGGATCTGAGTCTTGATTTGTCCTTTTTTCCAGGGTAAGAGTTTGGATCGTACCTAGGCAGGAGAAGCACCACATCGTCCGAGTCTGTGTCGGTTTGGATTCGCGGTGGAGAAGGTGATGGTGAAGGAGGTTTCGCTGATAGTTGGTCGGAGACTATGGAGGCGCTCGCCGATCGACGCATGTCTGTCTTTCTTTCTTTCTTCTTTACTTTACGCGGTTTTCGGGTCTGGAGAGGAGAAACTTCTATATATATAGTAAACAGGAAAATTGACTATTTCACCCTTTGAAACTCAAGCTCACGCGGTCTTCCCGGCAAAATCAGTGTTGAGTGTTTTTAATACCGACACACACTTATTTACAAAAATATACTACAGTATATATTCGTTTGTTTCTTAATTTTATTTAGAATTTAATACTACTAGTTTTTCTAATTTCATTTGTTAAGTAACTATTTTCACTGTAATATATCTAAACATATATGCATGCATATAAATTTGCAAAAAGTTTAAAGGTTTCAAAAACTATAGATACTGGATGCAGTTTTTTTTTTTGGTCAAACTGGATGCAGTATTGGTTTAGTTCTTAAAATTGTAATTTATTCGTATGTTTCGAATGAGATGGACCAGGGGCGAATCCAGAAACATTCTTAATTTGGGGTATACTACTAAAAGCAATCAAAATTTTGTTAAATCGGAGACACTTTTCTCACTTATTCACACTAAAATAAAAATATTTCAGTGAAATTTATATTGGATTATATAACAAAAGCAAGAAAAACGGTTGGGGACACGTGATTCCGTAGACGTTAACGTGCGTCCGCCCCTGAGATGGACAAACGTGTAAAGGAAAGAAGTAGATACTATAGATATTTGTCTGACCCTAGTTCTAGAAACGAGTAAGAAAGAACCACAATTAATTACTACCACATTGTTTATGACCCGATAACTAGATAGATCGGTCAAAGACGTGTTTTGCGATAAGGAACAATTTCTAAGCAAAAAAAACACACTATTCTTTCCATTCTACAGAAATAGATTTTTTACTGTTTTCGTATACGTTAAATTTCAGTTGCACGTATTATCGCCGGATCAACTCATAGCGGGAATGTGGCAGGAAGAATAAGTACATTGAGAAGAACTACGTATGCATCACAGTGTCCGCACGTAAACTTTAAATAAACAAAAAAAAAAAGATTATTGTGAATGTTTCTCATGAAAAATTATGATTTTCACTAATGAGAACGTTATAGCTAAATATTACTCAAGCTTCCAATTTGCAAGAACCCCTTTCAACAACAGCCGACTTCATGGAGTTGAGAGAGTCGACGATGAGGTCACAAAGGTGGTGAGGATCAGGGATCACATTGAGATCAACAGCTAGATTGATGATAACCTTCTTTACATAGCTTTGTATGTGTATCGTCAGTCCCTTTTGTCAACAAAACATTAGTTTTCTCTACACAATAAAGTTAATGAATGTTTAATCAAATATGATTCTTGATAGTAATGATTTATGTCTGGTGCATATTACCTGTGGCAAACCACATGCACTTGCTGCAATATAAGATATCTCATGATCGAAAAAGCTGATTTCTTCATCTGGACCGACCACATTTGAAAATATTACTGATGTGCGACTAAAAATACTGTTCACGAGATTCTTCAGGGTCTGATTTTCCATACCGACACATCAGTTATACGATCCATGTAATTTAAATGTGATTATTGTTAATTTGTATTGTCTCTCACCTTTAACCCTAAAACTTTCATGGTGAACTTGAGTAATGCAAAAGAAAATATAGGTTCAAGAGAAAGTTTCTTCCGGTCCATTGTAATTTTGGCTCGTCGGATGTATTCAAGTGTATCCTCCTCTAACCTTATCCATAGAGGGAACAAAACATAGCCGATTGAGTTTCCCCATCTTGATTTTGAACCTTTATCCATCATTTTAGCCAAACCCTGCATGTGATTATATATACCATATAATGAACTCTAACGTGGTATAATATAATATAGCGGTTTTTAATAGTTGATGAAGAAACGTTAAAATGATTGTTTATACCTCAACATTTGTGTTTGGCCGTAGGTTGAAAAACACAACACCGTAGAGACTGTCTTTCTCTAGGAACTTTCTTGACTCCGAAGGTTTATTCAAATCTGTAAAATTTCTGAAGTTGGTTTGATTTTATAAAATATTAAATAATTATGCAAAAACAATATAGCGGAAAAAGATAGTGATTTACCAAATCTTTGACTCAAATATCGTGAAAGACCTGCTTGCACGGTTCCGAGAAGAACATCATTCACCGTCTAATTAAGAAAGAAAGAGGCGATAAAATTAACTAAACTCATCAAAGAACTATTTTAGAAAGAAAATTAATCAAGCAACGTACCATATTCATAGCATTCTTCACCACTTTCACATCATCCAAACTAAAAATTCGATGAATAAATTTATTAACGCTAATTGTTGCACCTAGTTTACCCTTAAGAGGTGTTGCATTGTTTCTAGTGAAACATACAATAACCATGGACTTGAAAACTTCAACACAAGTGTGGAACAATAACCTTAATATGAACCACAACCAAGCAATTAAGGACCAGCAAATGTGCCTCGCATTGCTTTTCTTTGGGACGACGAAAGTAGGCAATGCCTCCAAATCGCATGTTTTCCGAGTACAAGCGAGTAAAAGAGACATAAGAGACATTCCATCACCTAAAGAATGGTGAAATCTAGCCACAGCTACAGATCCAGCATATGATGTCTTCAGTTGCAGTAGGTGAAACTCCCATAAAGGTTTTGACTTATCCATTGGAGAAAGTGCCATGTTCGCTGTATAGTCCTCTAGAAACTGATCAGGATTTTCAATGTTGGGATCTATATCTGGAACAATTACATGATCTTCCACTTTGACTTTTGTAGGAATCCACTTAGCTTTTACTTTGTGCTCTCCAAGACCCGTCTCCTACAAAAGCACATATAAGCAAGTTGTTCCAACTTCCAAGTGGCACAAGAAATACTCCATCTGATTATTTTCATAAAATGTTTTAGTAAAAAGGAATTGTTTCATATCACGTTAAGAATTTGGATCATATTAAAAATTTATCTTTGTAATAGTTCTCTCTTAGCACTGATTACAAAGTTGTAACAACTCAAATCCTTTTACAAGAAAGAAAACAACATATGACCCAACAAAAAGAATCTAGATACTTTTGTCTTGTGTTGTTTCCTTATATGTTCGCTGTATTTTAAATTTTAATTATTAAATTAACTAATGTAAGATCTTTTAGGTGAGATATTCACTTTGTGCTGAATCAAATTACCAAGATGCTAGAGAAGCGTGGATGGTTGATCAAAGTGTTCTTTAAACCTTCAACAATGGCCTGTGCATTGCCCCCGGTTTTGCATCCAATGGTTATGATGTTAAAGCAGTCCTGACCGGGCATACTGAATAGCCGTGAAAACGGGCTGAGTGGCTCCTCGCTGGGTATCACTTGCTTCGCCGCAGCCATCTTTTGGTTCTGATTATATGTTCTCTCAGTTTTATAAACTTGTTGTTAGCCATGGCCCTATGCATAGTTTATATACGCGTGCGTCTCGTCAATGATTTTAATGTAATTAAATGACCGTTGCTGAATATCTAACTACTATTGTGACTGCTGTGGATGGATTTTTTTATGTGTTTGTTTCGTCACCGCTATTGATTGGACATCTGTCTTACTAATCATACTTTTTAGTTCAGTTGTCAAACGTGTGTAGGTGGCTAGTAGCCCGCACTTAATGTTTGTTCCGGCTATCCTTTCATAAACTTACATAAAAGCACACAAAATAAAACTAAAAACTTCATGTGTAAAAATCATTTATCTCCAGTCAACAACAGTTTACAACTAAGATAATAACAAACCGTGATTCCCAAAACCAAAATTTTGTAGCACTTGATTAGAAGATATGAATAAGCTTTTTTCTATTTGAAAACCCAAAAATCAGAAGTAAATTTTGCATACATTTGATAATTTTGGCTAATGTGTTACACTTTACTTGTTCTATACATAAATGTAACCATTTAGAGTCTTCAAATCTAAACTTTTGAATCTAACATTTTACCAAAAACAAAAATCTAAAATTTTGAAACTTTGGTTCAGGCCGACTCTCTATGTTGTTGTTTAAGGAACTACATAACTTATTTTCTTATGATATTATAAGTAACAAGATAATTACACATAACTCCTCTCAGCTGTCGAAGATAGATCACCCTGTAGTTGATGTCTCCTTGAAACCTAATGCAGCCGTATCTGAGGTTGGTTAGAAACTTGATACGCAAGCAAACATGTAAGCAGGTTCAGAGAATAATTTATTTGTCATAATATTTACCAGGAACTTATGAGTGATGATCTAGAGATGCACCATATGATCCCTTTCTCCTATTTTACGTCAAGTTTCAAACTCCTTACTCTACTCTAAAGCTATGATTCAGCATCTTCTTCTCAATTAGAGTCACACCATGATTTATGCAGCTCGAAAATTCTCGTAAAAGTGAAGAAACGTTATTAAAAAGAGGAAGCGGCTTAATTCAGCTCCTGACACAGAAAATGAATTGCCTCATCCCCAGCAAGAGCTCCCTGCGTAACAATTACTCAACCAGAAATAGGTCAGTCTTCTGAACCTAAGGTGCATTTTGGTTCGAGAGAAAATTGTTATACCCAGCGCGGGCACCTTTCTCCTGAACTCGGCAGCTTCATCATCATCGACCTCTCAAGATAATGCAATGAACCAAGCAATGGAGCTTGATCCAGAATATCAGCAACCATGGTGATGGATAAGATCTTCTTTTCGAAATGTAGTGATCATAATCTATTTTAGAACTCCGCATACTCTGATCAAGACTGAGATCGCTCTCTGCTACTATTTCCTTTCTTTCATTTTAATATGAAGTGGTATAATATTTATTAAGATAAAAGTCACAAACCCCAAAGACTAATTTGGATCTTGAAAAGGAGATTAATTCATGTTTAGTAATTAATTACAATACCCAGACGACAAAACCAAGTCTTCTATATCTACTTTGACCCTTTTTATTTATAGATTTTTTTTTTTTCCTTGGGGAACAAACAGTGAAAGAGGCATTCACTCATCAGCTCGCCAGCACTCGTCATTATTCATCAGTAGACAGAAATGTCGACGCTTATACCTCTCATGGAAAGATTCTTCCCAGAAAGCTTGTGGTCCTCACGCAAGCCCAGCCACAGGCAAGAGATCCTCGCCAACGCAGCTTGCCCCACCACTTTTACCCGGTACACCATGCTCAGATCTGCAGCTGCAGCCCATAGCTCGTTCCCAGCAATATTCATTGTCCTCTCATCGTAGCCCTCTACATCGGAGTGGGTCACTAGCACCATCGACCCATCATCAAACACAACCACGTTCCCGGAACAAACCTGCTTCACGTTTCTTGGGATCAGAGCTGAAGTTGCATCAGGTAAGGAGCTATGAGTGTTCAGCACCTTGATTTGATAGTACTCAAGAACGGCCTGCAAACACAATAAGGAATCAGAGGATGAATAAGAAGAAGAACAAAGAACAGAGCAAAGAACGTGTCCCCCTGTTAGTTACCTTCCATTGGGTGGCAGCTAATTTAACCCTGGGCCTGATTGACTTAACATAATCATATGCTGCTTCAGGTGTCATGTGTTTGTGTTGCACCTGTTTTGCAAAGATATAATCAGCGAGAGAGAAATTAATAAATATCGTAAAGCAAACTGTTTATGGGATTAATGCAACACAAACCAAGTAACATATGACGACAGTTGTGCTGCGCCCCCTACCGGCCTTGCAGTGAACATAAGTCGTCTTCCTAAGCGAAGCATTCCCTTCAACGAGATAAAATAGAATTTAAGATCAAATAATACGCAACAAACAATAAAGTAAAGAAGATAAAAGAATCAACTTACGATGGATAAAATCTACAGCTTGGCATATGGCTTCCATAGAAGGTGCGAAACAATAATCTCTCGTAGCAATGACCAGGTGATCAATGCAGTAAGACTTCCACAAGAGTAAGAAAACAAAACGAGGTTAGTAAACAATAAAAGACCAAAAGACAGAGCACTAGTATATCTCTATCACGGACTAAAAAGAGAGAAAAAGATACAGACTTTGTAGAGAGACGATGGAACCAAAGTCTCATACGGCTCATTGAGAGTGATCACTCCACCAACACCAAGCTCCTTGAGCCGTGGAACATCAGACTGAAACGGAACAGCTCCCAGTAATATAAACTGGAGACACAACAAAACCCAATAGAAAAAGAATGATTAGCATAATCCAATCAACACTACTTGGAGGAGTCTCTCTACAGAGAGTACCCAACAAACAAAGTAACCAACTTTCTATTTATAAATTAAATTCCACACCAATTGAATTAAACAAGCTCAAAATTGACATACCTGAGCAACCCTATCCCACCAATGAAACTGAGGTTCAACCTTATTCCTCACAACGTTGTAAACAAGCGTTGGGTAGAACAAGGCACGTGCACCCACACCAACAAGTGCCATCTTTGTCACGTTTCCTCTGCTCACCACCACTATCTCCTTATCCCCACTACTAACCTCCTCCTCCTTTTCAATCACTTCTTCGATATACATATTAAAAGATCTAGAGATCCAAACAATCTAATCCTCACACAAACGAAAACACTAATGGATTCGAAGACAAAGCCAAGGCGAAAGTCTGCACGAAATCGAAATCCTGATGAAGTCAAGCGGAAGCGATCTGAGAAAAGCTGAATTGAATATCTTCAGGGTTATCACCACCATGTTTCGCCCTCAACACACGATTCCGATCCCGATCAGGCTCCGGCAAACGACGAGACGAAGAGACGAATCTGAGAACAATCGATAGATGATCGATCGCCTATGATCGAAGAGACGAAACCCTAAATACCAAAGTTTTAAGCTTTTTTTTCTCGAATTTGGGGATCGATGATGCTTTTTTTTGTTTTGGCCTAATGTCTACTCGATTCTTTTGGTTTTCTCTTTAAGAGAGGAGAACCTGAATTAAAATATTAAAATAAAGGATTGAGTGTTTTCAGGAGTTTTGCTAAACTGACAGCATTTTTTACCTGATGTAATGGATTGGCTGAAAGTCTATTGTGAGATGACGTGTGTCGTTACGGTTTATGGCAAAAGAATCATGCGTCGCACAAGGCCGGATAACATTAAGGATTATCTGTTTTTTTTTAATCAAATTATCAAACAACTCTTTCTGGAAAATAATACAAAGACTTGGTTGACAAACAAAGAAATCAAAAGACTAGCGCTAAATTCTAATTTTATCAATCTCTTAATAAATAAAATCTATTATATTAAAACAGAAGTCACAACCTTAGATTCATGTGTGATTTTTCAAAAAATAG
>OVBX01000901.1:0-31349 GCA_900406325.1 Erucastrum elatum | reverse complement strand
AACAACCATCCACGTCAAAACCGTTGTAGACAAAATTGGACTCTTCATCAAAGGTTTCACTACCTCGAGGGTTTGAAAGATCTCCCTCATTCACAACTATTCATAAATCCCATTCAAAAAGAAATGATTCAAAATCACATACAGCAGAGTTTGGTCCTTAAAACCAAACGTTTGAAAATTCACAAATATTTACCCGTGGCAAGAGGTTTCTGCGGAACAGCATGATGACGTGGAATAAACTCTTCAAACTGAGTCGACTTATCGCTAAAGCCGAGCTGTCTAGAATGTTTGAACGGGAGCTCGTGGAACATCTCATCATCGAAAGGGCGTTTAAATCCCATCTTTCCAAATCTACATTTGCATGCAAGAGAAATAATCACATAGTTGCATGCAAAAGACGCTAAACAAACGTTATGTAAGATAACCTAACTGTATAAACTGCCCATGCTACTTAAAACAGAAATGCACCACAACATCCAACCAGTAAATTAATAGTAATGTTTAAATAAAATAAAATAACAGTTCAGACAAGATCAAATGTACCTCTTTATAGGGACAAGCTCAGATAATGTTACAGGCCAAACTGCACAAAAGGATGGAACCAAACCAGAACGTCACCACAAGATTCAAACAATATCAAACACGAATCTTAGGCGTTTTAGAAGATTAAGCTGGCAAAAAAAAATCGAAAATCCCCAAATCAGAAAAAACCCTAAACCTAATTCCCAAAATCAAGAGTGGAATAGATAAGAATCGACAAAATATATACGAAACAAGAGAAATCCCTTTGTTAATTTACAGATCTGGCAAGTCCTGGGATAGATCGGAAAATAAGAACCCTAGATCTCAATCGAGGACCAAAAACATGAAAACTAAAGGGGATATTCACGAAAACCCGATTAAATGAAGAAAGAAAACGATGGATCTAGAAAATTATACGGCTTGTGAGGAGATCGATAACCCTAACCCTAGATCTATGTTTACAAAGGGGAAAGTTTAAAAATCGGTATCAATAGAAAGAAGAGAACGTGAATTAGATGGATCTACAGCTTAATTGAAACATCAATCAAGAAATCGAAGTAAAACGAAACAAAAGAGGATTACGTTGAAAAATTTTGGGGAAGAACACGAAAGAAGATAAGATCGAGGATTTGTGGATACGGTTCACGCTATAAGCGGCCCAAAACACTAATTCGGGTTGACCCGCAAAAATATCCCTGAAAATTAGCTGGACCACAAATTTTAAATCTATTTCTCTCTAGTCCTTACTGTTTTTATAATATTCACACTTTACTCCTTATTTTCTTCCATTAAACATATAAACCCAATGTGAAATAACAAATAAGGCATAAGATTTGCTACATTCTAGGAGGATTTTACTATATATAAAAATATAAATTTCGTATTCATAAACTCTTCCAACTTGGGCAGATTCAGACGTTACAACAAGGTATAGGAATCAGAAGGTAAACTCAATACTATGTTAAATATATATGAATTTGTTGTCTCCTTCATGCCACAGAAGTCATGTTCCTATGCCACGAATCAAGCGGCTTACCAATAGAGTAAACAATAAACCCAATCTCACGCAGCTTCACCGCATCAACAACGTTCCTACCATCAAACACAAAAGCAGGCTTACACATACTGTCAAAGATTCTCTTGAAGTCCAAAGACTTAAACTCGTCCCACTCGGTTAACACACAAATACCATGCGCGTCTCTAGTCGCCTCGTAAGCATCGGACACAACACTCACCTGCTCCAACATACCTTCAGCTTTGATCTTCTGAAGAGAAACCGGATGGTCCCAGTCAAACCTAGCCATTGAAAGATCCTTCCTGATCTGCTCCTCGAGCACTCGCGGGTCGTATATGCTCAGCTTTGCCATGTCAGCGACCAACCTATTGCAGACGTCAATGGCGGGCGTCTCTCTAGTGTCCCCCGTGTCTTTCTTGAACGCGAAACCGAGTATCGCTATCTTCTTGCCAGAGACGGTGTTGAACATCGAGGAAACCACCCGGTTTGCAAACCGGGTTTTCTGGTAGTCGTTCACTTTGATGACTTGCTTCCAGTAGTTGGCTGCTTCGGGCAAGCCGTTGCACTCGCAGATGTAGATGAGGTTGAGGATGTCCTTCTGGAAACTCGATCCGCCGAAACCGATGCTCGCGTTCAAGAACTTGGGACCGATTCTAGTATCCGTACCAACCGCATGCACGACTTGCGTGACGTCAGCGCCTGTCGCCTCGCATAGAGCCGACATGGCGTTGACGGATGATAGCCTCTGAGCCAAGAAGGCGTTTGCCGCGAGCTTGGAAAGCTCGGCTGACCAGAGGTTAGTGCAGATGATCCGCTCCAACGGGACCCAATGAGCATATAAATCTCTCAAAGCTGCAACGGCCTTCTGTCCAGCTGGACTACCCCTCCCACCGATTAACACACGGTCGGGGGTATACAGATCTTTAACCGCAGTACCCTCTGAAAGAAACTCAGGGTTTGATAAGATCTGAAACTCTACCCCTCTACTGTTATTATGCCTAAGTATCTTCTCAATAGCCTCAGCTGTTCTAACGGGAACCGTGGACTTCTCCACGACGATCTTGCTGGATCTGGAGACGTCGGCGATCATACGAGCAGCGGTCTCCCAGTAAGTGAGATCAGCTGCTTTGCCGGCGCCGAGGCCTTGTGTTTTTGTAGGAGTGTTGACTGAGACGAAGATGATGTCGCTCTCGAAGACGTGTCTCTCCACGTCTGTGCTGAAGAAGAGGTTTTTGTCTCTGCATTGTTTGACGATGTCGTCCAGGCCCGGTTCGTAGATTGGAAGGTTGTGACTGTTCCAGGCGTTGATACGTGGTTGGGAGATGTCCACGACGGATACTTCGATCTCGGGGCATTTGAGAGCCATCACGGCCATGGTTGGACCGCCCACGTAGCCAGCGCCAATGCAGCATATCTTCTTCACCATTCTTCACCACCGATGCAGAGTAAGAAAAAAAAAACTAGTCAGTTATACAAAAGAGTAAAACAGTTAACAATAATGTCAATTATACACGTGCGGCATTAAAGAAAAAAACCTTATAAGCTCAGATCTATCAGTTTCAAAGAAGATCACAGCAGAACAAGCTTTCCAGGTTTTAAAATTTCACTTTTCGCTTGGACAAAACTAATGTAAGAGATCATTTCTAGACTGTATGATCTCAAAGCCCATATTGTGTGACATAGGGCCAGCGCGAAAATCCCATAAAGTATTGGAGCAAAAAGAAAATGATCTCTCGATTCAAATTACCACAAGAACAGAGGCGAAGGAGCAGATAACTTCTTTTTTTAAGTTGAGAACTTTACCTTGCACTTGCAGATACTCTTTCCTCGAGACTTGAGACTTGAACAAGCGCGAGAGAGGGTTACGGTGAAGAAAATGAGAGAGAAAAGCAAAAAGAGAGATTGCTTCGGTGGAGATGATGGTAATGGCAGAGGAGATATCTTATGATGAGTTATAAATACACTCACACACAGAGAGCCACTTGACTTGCACATTTCAACTTTTAATTTATTTTTCCAAAACACTCCACACGCTTTTATCTCTTTTAATTTATTTGCCCATTATTATTTGCTTTACCATATTTTGGTTGCAGATTTTGACATAGCTTAAAGATTAGTGATTCACTAATTAACTTTTTGTATAAAATTTTCCAGATATCAAAGAAAAAAAAATGGATTCTATAATGCTTTAAGGGGTAAAAACTCATTTATTTCTATCTTTTCAAAAGATGAGTCTTCTAATAGGAATTTAAGCAACTTCGTTTTCAGTTTAATTGATTGAGGTATTCTCTTTGCCTATATTTAATGTACTTAGTGATAAATCATTTTTTTATTTTAATCATCTTATATGATGAATGAATGTATACATGCAAGTGGTGCATTCAATTTTCTTGGATCTATTTTTTTCAAAACAAATTTTGAATACATGTGAATCAAATTTTATTGTACCTCATATTGAATATATTCTCCTTTTTATAAAGGGTTTTGAATAATATATGCGCAGGAATGATGACACTTCAGAATAGTTGGAAAATGTTTCATTGATAACTAGCATCCAATGATTTTCTTGTGCTTAAAATTATCTTATAAATCGAAATATCCATGACCTAACATGTAGTTTTGTATACTAGTATCAAGAAGTGGAGTTTAAGAAAGAAGTGAACCAACGAACAGAGTCCTTAGGGTATCTCTTCAGCTTGTCTCTATAATCAACGAAGTAGAGACCAAATCTTGAACTGTAACCAGCTGCCCATTCCCAGTTGTCCAACAACGACCACACGAAGTACCCTTTCACATTGCATCCATCCTCTTTGATCGCAACTTGTAAGTTCGAAAGATAATCATGATGGTACTTGATTCTCTTCGCATCTTTGAGAGCTGCTTCTCTTGAAATCAGAATGCTGTTTGAGTCGTCCATTCCTACACAAAATCAATCATCATCACAATCACAAATCTCTTTCTTGTGGTTATATAGAGTGTTTAAAGGATATGTGTGTTGAACCATTTTCAGTGATAAAGACTGGTGGGTTCCCATATCGTTGCTTCACGTAGTTCATCAAGCTTCTCATCCCGCTAGGCACTATGTACAACCATATCGAACTAGCCTGTCCACAGCATCAACAAAAATTAACACCAGCTTACAAATTTCTTACATATTAATTAATTAATTAGAGTTGATAATAATAATAGTGTTATTTTCTTACTCTGTCTCCAATTGCGCTCAAGCCCTTAAAAGCTGAAATTAGAACAAAGATTATCAATAAAGTGGTAGTAGAAACTCATTACTCATAGCTAAGTGTTATTTTCTTACGTAGAGTGACGGTTCCAGAATCAGAAACGGCGTCGTGTAGGAGAGTGCCGATGAGATTGGTGTCATTGTTCCTTGCGTAGTACGTTGTGTAATGATTAATCCCTACAAAGTCTAGTGAACCCTTCACCAGAGCAGATTGAGATCCCGTGAACACTGGCAGTCTGCTTCCAACTCTGCTCCTCATCGAACTCGGGTAATCACCAAACATCAACGGATCCAAGAACCTGACATTGTATTAACATATATCACTTTCTAACTAAGAAACAGTGGTTGCGTTACGGATTAATTAATAACTCTATTGAAGCTTACCAGCCAAGTTGAAAGTCTTGAGCTCTTTGTGCAGCTTCAATGTCCTCTGTCTTGTTTGACTCCGGTTCATACCACATTACATCAAACGCTATCCCTAATGAACCTCCTTGTTTTGCCTGTCATAAGTATACATCAAATTAATTAAACCGTATATATCAAATATTGTATGATATAATATTTTCAGTGTAGTATATGACTTACCTTATACTTTTTCCTATAGATATCGGATACGGTGGCGTGAGTGAGAAGAACATTGTGACCAACGATGTAAGGCTCGGTGGATGAGTTTCCAGAGCGACAAGTGAGCTTAAAAAGAATAGAGCAACGGCCTGGAGCTTGTAGACCAACGTCATATCCTTGTATGGCGAATGTGTGTGGCTCGTTAAATGTGATCCAGTGTTTCACTCTATCTCCAAATCTCTGGAAACAAACCTCTGCATATGCTGCAAAATCATTTCTGCCAAACAAAAAAAAACATAATACGGCCTTTAACATTTTTAAGTTCATTTACGTGGAGGTAGTAGTTTTGTTGAATGTTTTATATGGAATATATTACATGATTTGTGGGTTTAGCCAACCGAGGTATCGATCATGTAGTGCCTGAGGAAGGTCCCAATGGTACAACGTCACATATGGCTCGATCCCTACAATTGTTTTTTTTATATATATAGGACATGAGAAACTCAACCTAACTTTAAAAAAAACATATTCAATGATTGATGTTCACTAGACGACTAGGTTAGGACCCTTACAAACATACAACAACAAAATACGAATAAAATATACCTTTAGCAAGTAAAGCATTTATGAGTTTGTTGTAGTGATCGATTCCGGCTTCGTTTATTTGTCCCACTCCATCTGTAAACAATGCATTATAGAGTCATCATAATCCATCACGAGTCATCTATAACTTTCAAAGATATGTATAGTGATATTACTACTTAGTAACGCTAGTTTATAACTCAATATAAAATAGAACGAAAAGATAAACATGAAAAAAGGTAAAAATGTACTTGGGAAGATGCGTGCCCACGAGATGGAAAATCTATAAGCGTCCATACCCATGTTCTTCATGAGTTGTACATCTTCCTGCCCTCGCCATTTTAGTAAAATTGGTTAACACTAGTTACTTCATGGAAATGTATACTTCAAACATTTGTTAATAATAGTACTCCATAAACTAGGGGTTACCTCGTAACGGTGGTACTGATCAACGGCAACATCGGCGTTGCTAAAATCAGTGATTTTACCAAAAGTGTGGGAAAATGTGTCCCATATCGTTGGACCTCTTCCTTCTTCCTTTACCGCTCCCTCGTGCTGCACCAATTATTGATATCAGTAATTTTATTTTTATGACAAGGCTCGATCCATTATTATGTTCATTTTTATTCTAGCTATTTTTTAATCACTGAATCCAAAATTTCCAGCTAGAAAAATTGTACTGACGTTAGTAGTAATTGAAACATTAATTGTATTTGCTTTGGTTAGGTAAGACACAAACAAGACTTTGGTTTTGCTTGACTTTGCTTAGGCTGGAATTGAGGAAAAGAAAAAGATAATTGTGAAAATGTGTAAAAGAATGGGTCGTTGTTTCAAAAGACCTAAAGTTTTGGAAAAAAAAAACAGAGTACATGAAAAGGAGGAGGACGTACTGAATGCCCGTGATTCATGAACATATGCGGTCTTGTTTACGCGTCACACACTTATTCGTATACTGATCTATGGACCAAATTTCAAGAACAAACACAACTACTTATCTAACATTCGCTACTCGTCTGGGAGTAGTATGTTATTAAATTCGATTATGATGAAATCGAATAATAAATACGATAAACTTATGGAGGTAATTAGCTCTTTCCAGATACTGAACTTTGTTTCCATTTAGTATTGTTACAAACTACAATTATATATATATATATATATATATATATATATATATGTGTGTGTGTGTGTGAAATTGTATTTAAAAGTTTTTCCCGACAACAGCTTGCCCGTGAACAGTTTTGTTTTCAGATTGTTAAAACTTAAAAGGAAAAGATAAATAGCACATAAACAAAAAGAACAAACAAACAAACAAACAAATGAATGAATACATAAATAAATTTTTAACATTTACACCAAAATAAAAATAAAAATAAATAAATAGAAAAAGGAGAGTGGAGAGGAGAGGAGACCTGAAAAGCAGAAGAAGCAGTTCCGAAGACAAACCCCTTTGGGAAACTGCCTCTGGAGATATCCTGAGCACATATGTATTTCGTATCCATCATCACCACCACCACCACCATTACCATCACCACGATAAATCTCCTTGAACCCATTTCTCCTTTTAATATCTTCTTCTCCAGTTGCATATATTTGTGTAAACTTTTTAAACGAGGAAGAAAGAAATAAAAGGGACGAAACAAGGAGAAAGAAAGAAAAAAGAGGAATGCGACTGAGGAAAGAGCTATGAAGTGGGTGCTATATATAGGATGTAAAGGTGAGAGAAATCTTCGGATCAAATGCCGACTAAAATGATAATTCGAAATTTATAAAACTAAGAATAAAAACTAATACATTAAAAACAACTAGATTATGATCTGCGGATTTATTTTTTGTTTAATTTTTTTTGAAAGATTTAGTTTATATATTTGAGTTTTTTATAATCAATATCTGTGTTTAATGTTAATTTAATTTTATTAAAATAATTTCATAAATAAATAAAATACATTGTTAGACATAAAATTTATCAATATATCATGTTTGTGTTTTAATAGGATAGATTTAAAAAGAAAAGCAAATATATAAAGTAGATAAAAATATATGAAAATTATATCATATTTTAGGTATAATAGAAAAGTGCTACTGGATTACAATATTTTGGAATGAAATGATATGAAACGGTTGATTTCATCAATTCCATATATTGTTTTACCATTTGCTATAAATAGAATGAAATAGTCATTCCACTAATTCCAAAAATAATTAGATAAATACAAAGAAAATTATTTCATAACAAATTTGTTCATCAATGAATGGAATGAATTTTATTCTTTGTAGTATTCCATTCTTATCATTTTATTTTCTTTTTGTTCTACTATTTCTATTTTAGTTTACCATTTATATACAAAGTGAGTTACGTGGTTAAAAATTAAATTAGATGTGAATTAAAAACCATATATTTATGTCAGAGTTTTAGTCATTTTCATCAACCATGCACTATAAGAAAAAACAAAATAGTAACTTAGGAATATATTTATATAAAGTTTCGGATATAAAGTATATATATATATATGATGTATTCAAAATTAATTGTGTAACCAAATTCACATATCTTTTGCTTCTGCTTTTTCTGCTTTCTGTTATGCTACTTTGTTAAGGTATCAACTAGTTATCTAGACAACAAGGATAGGTGTCTGACTAGTATGGAACAACTTATGGCAAAACATAAACTTCGTAACCTTAGTAGTACAAATCACCAATACTGAAATTGACTTTTATATAAATATATATTGATGAGAAACATCCCATATCGGAAATATAAGAACAATATATATTAGTAGAATAGGTTTTATGTATTTTTCCAACCGAAGTTGGTACGTATTTGATATTTGATTAGTAGGTTTTCAAACGAGAAAGAATTTTGTTTTGTTGTTTGGATCTCATGGCTTATCTCTTATCTGTTAATAAAGTGGATAAAACGTGTAAGCAATTTATGACTAATGCTGCTGCTACTCTGATTAATCCGCGGCTGTATGTTGTGGCCCCTCTTACTATTATCTCACTCACCACTTGTTCCCATTTGCCTCCTTATTTCTTTCCTGTGTACTATTTTTATTTCTTTACAAAGAAATAATATATCAGAAAGCACTCATTCACCAATCACACGCATAACGATGCTCTGGTTAGTTCCGTTGATAAGTACCATTCCGTTTCTTTGTTCCTTTTTTGTGTGTATGGTTAATATGCATATATGTGTGCACTCTGCAGTGCATTTATATTCACAAGTGGGAATATATTACAAGTGGCTTGTGAAGTCATTGAATGTGTTTTGAAAGTTCTTCACAAGGCGACACACGTAATCGAATCATTGCTTTCTACAGAAAAACTAATAAACAAAAAAAGTGGATGGAGGATTAGGGAGTTGCGCAATTATATGTGCACTTTATAATCACTTTTATATGCGTTTTGTTAGATTCACACTAACAATTCAATGACCGTCAACACCCGTTTTTCTTTCTAGTCTTTACCCATTTACACACTTGTGTTCACATTTCTATGCGTTTGTTTCAACTTTATCTTCCATGTTTATATATTTCTCTTCGAGGTTCTGGAATTGGTAGGGCTAGTGATGTCAAAATTGGTAAATCATCCACATCGAAATATTTTTAAAGTTATTTGCAATTTTGGCGAAAAACTCAAATTTACGATGTTTGGCAAAGTACACAATTTTATGTTTTGGCGAAATTAAAATTAATTTAGATATATGAAAAACTTAGTTTTATATATTTGATATATGAAAAACTTAGTTTTGATAAAATTGGTTCAAAAATTTTCTTTAATATATACTCTATCCGTTCTTAAAAGATAGTTGTTTTGGAAAAAAAAATGTTTTTACAAAATGGTTGTTTTATGTTTTTTATGAAAAAGCTGCAATTTTTTTTTAAAAAATAATTGGTTTATTTGATTACTATTGGCCAAAAGTTGTTGGAAATTAAAAATCAAGAAAAACAATACATTATTTATCATAGTGATTTAATGTGTTTTCTTAATATGTGTGAAAACACTAGAAAAACTATTTTTTAGAAACAGAGGGAGTATGATTTAAGTTTATATTGGTTACAATTTTTATTGATTTGGTTATCAATAACCATTATCTATTAAATTCCAAATCTTTTTAATCCAATCTAATAAATCCATTAACCTCCATTAATCTATTTATACCTAATATTTCTATCCATTGAAACATTTGATTTGCATTGTCCCATTAGCTTTACACCCATAGGTAGAGGCGCGTAGAGCTAGAAAACCATACTTTTCCAACGATCGGGCAGATATTGCCAGCGCCAAGTCCCTTTTTTGTTTCCTTCAACAAGAGACCAGCTACATATAGAGCTTCTGAGATTCATTACATAGATAACCTCTTACGCGGGAATCAACAATGAAGAATTAAATCATAGCGTTAAGAAACTCATTATTCAAAACAACAGAGAAGTTTTGTTAACAATTTGCAGCAAACATTTTAACCAGAACAACAAAGTCTCTGTGTTTTTTATATATAGGTTTACAGTAACCAACTAGCAAGTGACTTGACAAGAGTAGAGCATAGCGTAGCAGATGGGTAATCTGTCAGTTCTTCCTTCCTTCAGACAGGATAATGTGGTATCCGTGCCTGCAATAACCTCATTCATCATAAACCAAATAAAGCCAAAACAAATCAGACTATGAAAAAGACAGAGTGAGGATGTGGGACATACGTAGATTTGAAGGGGGCACTGGTGACACCAACAGGTGTGTTGAAGGCGACATCTTGGAAGGGACCAGCCATCTTTCCTCTTGGGAACCATCCAAGATCTCCTCCTTTTTTCCCTGATGGGCACTCCGAGTACTCTGCTGCAATCTGACATAATAATTCCATCCAAACAAATCCTTGTTTGAGATCCTCCACACATACATACATTCCACACACACAAGTATGTACATAGAGCTAATCAAAACCTCAAACAAGGAACTATGAGGTATTTGATGATATGAGTTTTCAGCTAGAAATGGTACATACATGCACTATCTCAGATTGGATGTTTTATTTCATTACCAATAAAAAGAAATATTAACCTTTGCAAACTCAGCAGGAGGAACCTTGTCACCGTTGCTCAACCAACCATCCTGCAACTTTTTGTAAGCCTCGTTGATCTTTCCTTGCTTTTCGCACAAAACGTGTCTCGCTGTAAAAAAAACAAAACCATTGCGGCGTTCACGACAACATTTCCATGCTATTTTTCACAACAGACGTCTCAAGTTTGTATAATAACACACAAGAACACAAGTATTAGATACATAAATGAATTGAGAAAAAAAAACACACACCTTTAACATAAGTGCATGTTCCAAGACCATCAGCGGCTTTGCCGGATTTGCCTTTACCCTTGGAGGCAGAAGCTTCATCACTGCCACTTGCTTGCTTTCCCTTACCCTTCCCTCCACCTCCTTTTCCGTCTTTCCCCATCTACTTACAAACTCTGCAGCCCTTAATCAAAACCCACTATTAGCTTTACCATCACCATCATCAAATTTCAGAATTTTTAGTATGACACACACACACGCAAACACACGTCATGTAAAACCCTAAAAGCCCTAAACCCTGAAACAAATGCAAGTGACTTGGAATCTCTAATTGCTAAACGTGAAAGGATTAAATCAAACCAATTAGTAAGCTCCATCTATTCAAAGTTCAGAATGATTTCAGATTAAATAACACGAGCCCCCGAGCTTTTAGCATACATATATGAGCTTAACAATCAGAGGATTGACCAAACAAACTATTCTTCCCCATCGGGAAAACAATATCAAAGGAGCAATCTTTTGAAACAAATGATCATTAAATAGTCGAGATATCAAAGGTGAGAAGAAGAAGACGAGACCACTTTACCTTTCAGCTTCCTTTTCTTCTTCTCGCAGAGATTGAACGAACGATCGATCGAGAGAAATAAAAGAGTGAAACAGAGATATATTCTCATCTCATTGTCACACGGAATATAACAACCCATTTATTTATGTGGGCTCGGCCCATTAATTAAAAGTGTAATCGAATCAAACCTAACAAACCGGATTAAAATCGAATCGAACCAACCAAACCGGGTTTTTTGGGTTTTAGAGACTGTATCTTTGACGCCGTCTCTCTGCAGAAGAGAGTCAGAACGGAGGGAGATTAAAAAAAAATGGCGGACGATGAAGAACCACCGATGGCTGTTCAAATCCAACCAGATACCTCCGTGGAGGAATCAATCGATGCTGTTTCCGTTGGTGTCACCGTCATCACCGGTTATCTCGGCGCCGGGAAGTCTACTGTAAGCAAACGAGAACTTCCTTTCTTGATTTTTTTTTGGTTCTGATTGTTTGTAACGGTTATGTGAATTGAATTGGGCAGCTTGTGAATTATATTCTGAACGGGAACCACGGGAAGAAAATAGCCGTGATTTTGAATGAGTTTGGGGAAGAGATTGGAGTAGAGAGGGCTATGATCAACGAAGGAGAAGGAGGTGCACTTGTTGAGGAATGGGTGGAGCTTGCTAATGGATGTATTTGCTGCACTGTCAAGCATAGTCTTGTTCAAGCTCTCGAGCAGCTTGTTCAGAGGAAAGACAGGTTCCAAAAAATCATAACTTTTCAGCTAGATCCCATAAAGTTGTGTTCTTTAATTTAATAAAAGATCGTTGCCCCTAAAGTTATAAGATTTGGTCACTTAAGAAAGAACACCTATTTGATTCACTAGACGCTCTGCTTTTTCGTATGCAGGCTTGATCATATATTGTTGGAGACAACGGGGTTAGCGAATCCTGCTCCACTTGCTTCTATTCTTTGGTTGGATGACCAGTTGGAATCTGAGGTCAAGCTTGACTGCATTGTTACTGTGAGTTTCTTACTCACTTCTCCTTTGTTAGTCTTGAAAGTAGTAATACATGACAACATTTTTTTTTGTCTCTTCATCATTTGAAGCTAGTAGTATTCCTTTTTTTTTCGTTACCTATTTGTAGCGTATATGTCTCAGGTTGCTTGCTTTCTTTCTCTCTGGTTCCAGTAATATAGGGCTTAGGCATTTTTGTTCCTAATGCCTCTACTGACTTAGCTGCTTGAAAATAGGTTGTTGATGCAAAGAACCTTCGTTTTCAGCTCAATGAGCGCCGTGACTCATCCTCCTTTCCCGAGGCTTTTAATCAGATAGCATTTGCGGTAATCATTTTGTGACACAACCTATAAGAACACTGACTTTTTTTTCCAACTGCATCTTATATCTCACCTCGCCTCATCACGACATGGATTTGTTTTTGTTTTGGTGTTGTAGGACACGATAATAATGAACAAGGTTGACTTGATTTCTCAAGAGGAATCTGATGAACTGGAGAAGGAGATTCATTCCATCAATTCCCTCGCCAATGTCATCCGTTCTGTCAGGTGCCAAGTTGATTTGTCCAACATATTAGACTGCCAAGCATATGATTCAACCGTTAAGTCTCTTAAACTTCTCTTTCTCTGTGGACATATTATACTTTGACCACAACAATTGAACCTTTCTTCTTCTGATGCATTTAGCGTGTTAGTCGTTTTGAATCCCTGCTAGAAGCAAATAAATCATTAACGACAACGGATCTTCATGATAGTGGAGTGAGGACTCTATGCATCAGTGAACCTCAACCTATTGACCTCGACAAGGTAACAAACTCATGGAACATTATTCGATTAGTGGGTAAAGAATAGTGTTCTTTGTGACACACCTCCTTGTTCTTGGTTTTACAGGTTCGTTTATGGCTTGAAGAAATTCTGTGGGATAAAAAACTGGACATGGATGTATATCGCTGCAAAGCTGTGTTGAGCATTCAAAACTCAGACCAGATGCATATTTTGCAGGTAATGTAGTCATGAAATGAAACATGAGAAAAAGGTCTTGTGACCACTCGGAATATCCTTCTTCACATTGCCTCCATGTTATTGAAAATGCACAGGCCGTTAAAGAGATATATGAGATAGTTCCAGGGAGAAAATGGAGTGAAGAAGAGGCTAGAGTGAACAAAATAGTGTTTATAGGTCAGATCACCTTTTCTGCATCGCAGTTAACATTATTGCTAACAAAACTCTCTTCTCTCTGCCTGCTGATTCATGTTACTGAACATTTGCAGGACACAAGTTGGACGAAGAAGCTCTTAAAACCGGGTTAAGAGAGTGCAGACCATGAAGAACTAGACATTGCAGTAGAAAGACATTGCAGTAGAAACCAGATTGGTCTATACAGTTTTGCTTCTTGTCCATCTGTTACTAAGCTCTCTAGTATCTTGCTGAACTGGAGGTATTGGAATGTAATGTTACCAGTGTAATTTACAGCAGAACTTATAGCTGCTGCTGTTTCATCGATATATTTTGTAATTTACTACATTAGCTTCCGTTTGCCACACTCATTTTCAGTCAATTTTGAACAACTCAACAAAACACATATACAGTTCTTATTTCCCTTCTTCTACAAGGTAACAAGCAATGCACTACTAAATCTTTCTTCATGAACAAAAGTACACGTTGCGATTATTCAATATTAGTATCTCTGTGTAATGTTACATGCTCTCCCTAGTGCATAGATTATTTCTATACTCTCTATTAATCAACTAGTAGAAAAAATTAGAACCGTGCAGCCCCAGGAGACGGTGATGTGGTAGAAACTAGGGTTAGGTTGGCATTGAACATTGGTAAGGCAAAGGAGGCAAAACAGGGGATGATTCTTCTCTGTTTCTCCTTCTCTCCCTCGTAGTCATTTTCTCTCCATACCTCTGGAATATATCCGCCAAATCAAACAAACCCACTTCCCTAAGCTTCTTAGCCATCTCCTCAAACATCACCACACCTTCCTCATCAGAATAACAATGCAAAAACTTGTTATAATCAAACCTAGGCACCTCAACCCCTCTCTTCAACGTCCTCTCAACATACTTCGTAGCTTCCAACCTTTTCCCCGCCTTAACCATCCCTCCAACAAATATCGTATCGAAATTCACCAACGGGTCTGGTCCTTTCCTCCCTCTCCTCCCCAAATGCCCCTGCAGCAGCATAAGATACGTATGCATTATCGGCTCGCACCCTCTCTCTATCATCCTCCTGAAAACCTCTGTTGCTTCGCTCGCACGTTTAATCTTCACCAACCCTTTGATCAACGCATGATAGATACAAATATCCGGATTCTCAATCCCTTCAACCGTCTTGTACGCCTCTGCAACTCTTCGTTTAACCAATAGTCCGTAAATCATCGACGCCCACGTCAAGTTATCAACCTGAATCCCTCTCTCACGCATTTCGTCGAACACTTTCCGCGCACTATCAACCCTCCCGTTCTTACACAACCAATCGATCATAACCCTGTAGAAAGACACATCCAAACACTCCCCACGCTTCGACACCATCACGTAAAACACCTTCGAAGCTTCATCCAACTGGTTCTTCTTCAAAAAAGTCTCCATAATCTTCTTACCAGCTTCCACATCCACTTCAAACCCTTCCTCCATCATTACATTCCAAACCTTCGCAGCTTCCACCAAATCACCAACATCACAAAACCCTTCGATCATCGTCCTGTAAGTACACTCGTTAGGTTTAATCCACTCCCTCAGCTTAGCAACAACATACTTAGCTTCCTCCACAAGCTTCTCCTTACACAAACTCTCCACCGCTCTGTTAAGGGTCGTGACATTGTAACCGTATCCAAACCCGTTCATCAGGTGGAAAAAGTTGACGCATTTCTTCATCTCTCTAGCGGAAGCGAGCGTTTGCAGCACGACGCGGAACGTCTTGTCGTTAGCTAATCCTCGTCTCCCGGTTTCTTGAGCGAGTTCCCAGAAAAGATCGGTGTTTCTTGATTTCCCGATGATTCCGAGGATCTTGTTGTGAGTGACGGAGGTGTGGGAGAAACCTGGGTGGTGGTGGGTTTGTGAGTAGAGGAAGAAGCGGTGGATTGGGCGCCACGAGAGGGGGAAGTTGTTGCAGACTTGGAGGAAGAACTCGTGGGTGAGTTGGAACTCGGTGGAGGAGAGTTTGGAGATGAGTCGTGAATCGGGGGAGTTTTGTTGTTGGTAGAGGATTGTGCAGACGCGGAGGAGGTGGTCTTGGTTTATTGGAGTGATTGGAGATGGTTTCGGTTGGGTTGACTCGGTAGTGAATCGGCGGTGGAGGAGGATGAATCGCCGAATCGGGGTTCTGATGATGTTAATCATCTTACGACAAGGGATCACGGCGCTGTTGAGATGAGTTTTTCCGACAAAAAGGAGGCAAATATTTAGTTAGGGTAAGAAGGTAAATCGTGAAAGAATTAAAAAAGAATTGGAGATGCGGGGGATCGAACCCCGTGCCTCTCGCATGCAAAGCGAGCGCTCTACCATTTGAGCTACATCCCCTTGTGTATTATCTTAATGATTATATTAATATATATATATAAACTAATACGACATCGTAAGACAGCGGAAAGTTCGTTAAGTTAGTTAGTAGGCACCACGAAACTGAAGGTTGAGATTCAGTCTTCTTCCGCCATTCGCGATACCCTCTTCAATTTCTTCTCCCTTTCTCTTCCAATCATTTTTATTCCTTTATTTATTTAATTACCTCTCACCAAAGATTAATCACAAGAAGAAGAAGACGAAGATAAAACAAACAGAATAGAAAATCAAGTCCGACAGATAATCGTGAACAAAAATGTCGTCAGGATCCGACAAAGATAGAGAGACATTGGTCTACTTGGCTAAGCTCTCCGAACAAGCCGAGCGTTACGACGGTACGTTAATCTCTCCTAATGTCAAAACATCTTTAACTTGTCAGATTTTTGTAACAAATTACAAATAATAATCCTTGTGCAGAGATGGTCGAGACGATGAAGAAAGTGGCGAAGGTGGACAGCGAGCTGACGGTGGAAGAGAGGAACCTGTTGTCCGTTGGGTACAAGAACGTGATCGGAGCGAGACGTGCCTCGTGGAGGATCATGTCGTCGATCGAGCAGAAGGAAGAGTCTAAAGGCAACGAGTCAAACGTGAAAACAATCAAGGGGTATCGCCAAAAGGTAGAGGACGAGCTCGCAGACATATGTCAAGACATTCTCAGCATCATCGATCAGCATCTCATCCCTCACGCTACCTCTGGAGAAGCCACCGTTTTCTATTACAAGATGTAAGAAAGAACTCTCATGCATTTCGTGTCATGTAATGATAATGAAATTGAAATATTTGATTTTTGAAATTTGTGTAGGAAAGGAGATTATTACCGTTACTTGGCTGAGTTTAAGACCGAACAAGACAGGAAGGAAGCCTCTGAACAGTCTCTCAAAGGCTATGAGGTATCATCTTAATATGTTGTTGTTATTCAAAGACTTTCAAATAATTATTAGGAGATTATTTATTGGTCTGATTGATTGATTATATCTTTGATTAAGGCTGCAACACAAGCTGCAAGCACTGAGCTTCCTTCGACCCACCCGATTCGTCTTGGCCTTGCTCTTAACTTCTCTGTTTTCTACTATGAGATCATGAACTCTCCTGAAAGGTCTATTTCATATTTTTATTTTTAACAAACATCAAAACTTAAATGAAAATACCATCATGTGGTCAACTTAGTTTGTAATGTGGTTTAACTGTTGCATTGCAGAGCTTGCCATTTGGCGAAGCAAGCCTTCGATGAGGCCATTGCGGAGTTGGATACTCTAAGCGAGGAGTCGTACAAGGACAGCACTTTGATCATGCAGCTCCTGAGAGACAACCTCACCCTCTGGACTTCTGATCTTCCTGAAGACGGAGGTCTGTCTGAAAATAATACAAGTACGAAAAGCTCAAAAGAAAATGTTTATAATTGGTTTTGTTCTTGTTCTCAGGAGAAGACAACGTCAAGACCGATGAACCCAAAAAAGAAGAGGCTAAGCCTGCAGAAGCCACTGAGGTAATTGACCTGTAAAAGGAAGTATGAACTGTTCTAGTTTGGGTCAAAAGCTCATGTTGTCTTTGTTTGTTTGTTTTCAGAACTGATCAAAGGCTTTGGATGTTGAATGAGACGTTTCTATTAAGTTACAAAGCTTGGTTTCATCATGAAGATGAGATCAGAGACAGTTGAATTCAATCCTATATTGTTTTTTTACTTTTAACCTTTTTTTTGTTCTTTCTTTTGTTGTCAATCTCATCATGATATCAAATATTATATTTTTGTGTTATTTGATCAGATATGTTTTGCATTTCCAATCAACTGCATTATTTAAACTTTCCAAACAAACACAACTGAGGTATAAGTGTCGTATCATGAAAAGAGATAAAAAGTTTGTTTATATTGAACTCTTTGACAAAGTACAAAAAAAAGATTCAGTAGTGCTTCGATGGTTCTATACTAATACTGCATAATACACAATAGGACTTATCATAAAAGCTGGAGACAAACCTAAGCAACCATATACAATCAAAGACCACTTCTTCTTCTTCTTCTTATGTCACTGTTCTTCCTTATCAAAGAAACTCTGAGGCAAGGTGAAGTCTTCCTCGTGGTTAAGAATGTCAATGTCCTCATCATCTGATTTCTGATAAGAAAATCCAGAGGTAACAACAGAATAAACAATCAGACACAATTCTAATATCAGCCAAGCTTAGAAGCCAAAGCTATGTAACATCACAATAGTCAATCTTCGCTGTAAGTAACGATTACTCACCAGCATCTCAATGTTGTAGAAACGATCCAGTAGCTGCAGAACCTCATCCGCTGAGAACTGCCGGTCAAAGCTAATGGATGATAGAAAAAAGAAGAGTTGTTTAAAGGTCCAGACAAATCAATAGGAACTCGTAAGAATGGGGAAATGTCAGACAAACCTTCTGCCGAGATACTCCATCAGACCATAGAGAACAAAGTGGCGATGTATGCCTGCACATAAAATCCCATTAGTAGAAAGCAAGAAACTAGAGAATGATCAGTGTCGTGGATTGAATCACAGGAAAAATGATTCCTTTTTGGTAAAGGTCTATGCTTTCTGATCACCAAGACAGAGAAAGAGCCGCCATTTGCAGACAGAACAAGGAACAAGATGAGCTGAGAGAGAACACTTGCCTCGGAGTTTAACTGGGGGATAGATTTCAAGAGCTTCTAATAACGTGAGCTCCAATTCAACCTGTGACTGCTCCTGAGAATCATCAATCCAAGAACAGAGGATCCTTTTAACATCACCACAGAACAAAAGGAGGAGTTAATTGGCAGATAGAGAGAGAGAGAAAAAAAAACCTTGGAGAGAGAAGAAGCAGAGGAAGGTAAGGCTGCTTTACAGGGAGAGTGCACAGACATGTCATCTTGCTCTTCCTCTTTCTCTTTAATATCTCCGCCAGCTTCTTCCTCATTCCTTCCACCCATCTTTGTGTTTCCCTTCCCTTTCTTTCAATCAGTTTAGGGTTTCGTGTATTTTGATCCCAGGTGAAAACGTTCTCAGAGCTGTTTGTGAATCTGTGAAACAGAGCCTTTCTTGAGAAACCCACCTGGACTCTCAATTGGGCCTGCCGGGCCTGCCTCCGGTTTAGCACTCTCAAGAGTCAAAGACTCTCAACCATATACCATTACATTATTCAAGAACTAGAATATCAAAATGCAAGCTTGGTGGTGGTGGTTACTGTAATAATTTAGTAAACGAGATTCTGAAACAGAACATTATCATTTGAGCACAAGAAAATCAATTTTACAAATCTAGTGGTCTTTTGTAGAGATTTTAAAGAAATAGAAAAAAAGAATCTTCCAAAAAGTTTTGACATTTATTGGTCAATCCTGCTTGAAAACATCTGCAGGAGACTAGTGATCCACTGATCCTAAAACAACGAGCTATGTAAATGGAAAAATTCAGATTAAGGACTCAAAACGAATATAGTGAAGCAATTTACAGCAAATGAAAGCCTCAACATTCGATGAGCCCTTCCCTGAGATTCATATCTCACAAGAGCTTCTGCAACAAAATAGAAGACGACCAAACACAGTTTTATGAGATGCTCACACTTTGGTTGGTTCCTCTGTAGTAAGTAATAAACTGAGGATTCATTATTATTTACCATGTAGCACTATAATTATGCGCGACCCCTGGAGTAATCCATGTTGAATAGCATGTTCCTGCGGTTCTCTGATCCCATCCTTATTTGAAACTTCTTGGCCAATGCCTCCACCTTCTCATCGTTTTCGTTGTCTACTTCTCTGATACATCGCCTTCTCAGCTTCTTCAATGTCTCCTTGGAAGGTTCAAATCCAGCTTTCATCTGTTCAAATCCAAAAGAAGTATGTATTGGTTTCTCATCATAGCCATCTTTCTCTTTTAGCGGTTAGGTTTTCAGTTCTGGTTTTACCATGTCATCAATGACGGTCAGAGCTGATTTGGGATCCCGGTTAATGAGATGAGCATCAACCAGCAGTGAAAACGTCCGGGCATCAGGCTTAACACCTTCCCCAACCAGATGAGAGTATACTCTTGTAGCCTCAGGAGTCTGCAAAGAAACACAAGCTCAGAGTCTTTATTAGACTGATTGTTCATTCCAGGAAGTAGAGAAAGAGAGAGTGATATGACATGTAAACAGTACCTTCTTGACCTTTCCAAAAGCATATATCAAAGCATTGTACGAATCAATATTAGGAGTCAGTCCAAAAGAAGCACTTATCGCATCAAACGTCTGGTACGCACGATCCAGATCCCATGTGTTTGCGCAGCCAAGAATTATACAGTTTAGAGCAGCCACAGACTTATATGGAGTATCACCTTTACTCAATGTCTCCAGCTGGAAGTAAACCTGGTGTGTATTTATGTAACATTGCAATGTCAGATAAGCAGAGAATGTGTACCCTTAAGAAGAGGTCTAAGCTATACCTCATCCAATGTCTCAAAACCTTTCTTAGAGCAGGCCACAACCAACGGATACAACGATGTAAAAGGAGAAAGCATTTCCTCCTTAACTTCTTTATCAGCATCATCCTTGTACGCGTTTTCAAACTCATGAAGTGCGATGAAAGCCTTCTGGAGGTTCCCCAACGACGCATAAGCATTTATCTTGGAAACGTAAGCCGCAGGGTTGGCTGCCTTTTTCCCACGCAGGCTCCGTTTCAGGATCATCCACGATCCATCTACTAGAGTCGGATTACACGTCCTAGCAGCGGTTGCGAGAGCTGACACCACCAGCCCTTCATCAACAGAGAGTAAAACCGAGGGTCTAGCCATTTCTCCTCTGTTGATCCAGTTGTACATGAACTCAAACGCGTAGAATGCTAGCTTGCTGTTGTCCTCTTGAGTTGCAACTTCCGCCATGTATGTACAGAGTATCCAGCTAGGGCATAGGGACTTGTTCCGATCAAGAGCCTTTAAAACGAAGAACACAAAATGAAGCAAAATCTTTTCAAATACCATCAACCTAAGACAACAACAAGAAGTAGTTAGTCAGTACCTTACACCTCTCGATGATGGAGACCAGTGTATCTGTCCTACCTTTGGCAACACAGCTACGCACACATTCACTAAAAACAGTTGTGGACAACATGTAACCAGATTTTAGAGCGATGTCTAGAATTTGCATGGCTTTGTCATTCTCCCCGTTCGAGAACATCATTCCAATAACCAAATCATATGATTCATCATCCGGACGAGATTCATCCTTCCCTGACATCAGCATCCTAATTGATGATACATAAAAAAACCAATGTTCAAGAAATAGTTAGTCGGTTTGATTTATATATGCTTAGCTACTATTCATGGTCTAGTAGGAGAGTAGAGATATTAACAAATTATTTTTACTTATTATGTAGTTATACTAGATAATTTTTTTTAACTTTTTAGGTTTAGCTATAAAATTATTCTGAAGCTTTAAAAAATTAAGTACATGAAAAACGAAATCTGACGAACTTGTGGACTTACTTACACTAACACTTTTACTTGATTTTACCGATTTACACCAATTTAGATCGAATTAGAGATGGATTGTAACCGATTTAGGACGACTTAAATCGATCTGAGCCACTTAAACTGGATTAAAAATATCATCGACCATAAGTATAATTACCATCGACCATCGTGTTGTATAATAGCTTTCGAAGATGATCAATCTTCACGGATTATAAAGTAAATTTCAAATCTTTTGCACTAGTTGATAACTCTTACTCATTAAACAGTAATTAAGCAGCAAATGTATATGTATGTATCATTGTAGAGAGCAAAACAAAACAAAAAAAAGGATGATAAAGTGGAATCTAACCGGTTAAGCAGCTTCTCGGCAACCTCAGTCTCTTTAGCCTGATGCATAGCCTTCAACACCAGATTATACGACGCCGTATTAGGCGCCACGGAGAAATCATCCATCAACGCAACCAGATCGAGCATATCACTAGGGGAAGCACCCATCATCAAATTAGCACGGAGGTAATGATTGTAAAGATCCACACCCGGCTTGTTCGGCTTCCCGCTCTTGCTGTCGAGCGACCTCACCCAGAACTCGAAAAGCTGCTTCATGTCGGACCATCGCTGCGAAGCCGTCCAGTCCGCGAACATGTTGAGCAGCGAGCTCACGTCGAGGGACTCCGAGAGGGCTCTGATCCGAGCTGCTGCGGGGGCTTGGTTTAGGTATCCCATGGGAACTAGCGATTGGCTGAAGGAGGGAGAGTTAGGGATTGGACTTCTCCAGTTCTCCTGGTAGAGAGGACTTCCGGTAGCCGGATTCGGGGGAAGGGTTGTGGTGGATCCTGCCGGGTCTTGATCGATTGATTCGGTAGATTCGAGCTGGGGATCTTGAGAGAGGAACGGTGTGCCGGAAATGGTTCTGATGTGGGGGTTGGGTTTGAGGGTTCGGAGGAGAGAGATCCGGTGGCGGAGGAAGAGATGAGACGCCATTGTCGGAAGGGGGATCTAGTTGAGATGGGGTTTGGTAATATAATAGAGGTTTATCTGTGTGTTAGGGTTTTCTCAGTTTCAGTTTGAGTTTGGGAGATACACTTCCGGTCGTGACGATGAGTCTCTCTGGTGATGTCATTCTCAGGAGTTTTAGAAACGGGTAAGATTCTATAGTATAAAGCCCGGCCCATTAATATACAGCCCACGTACACGTATGTAATTATAGTATGTATTTTTGGTTTGGCCTAAATTAGTTTTAGACATTTGATTCTACAACTTATATTTTACTTTACAAAAATTTCTTAATTTTCTTAAGAAATTAAACAATACCAAAGTTTCATTAGCATTTTAATTTCTTCAAGCTGTCTAAATTATAAATATTAAAATATTTTGAAATAAAATACATACTCTTATATCTATTTCAAACTAGAAGTGTATGTATTGATCACTAATTTAATAACCATTAGAATCTTTCAATTCACACAAAAATATCTGATTTTTATACTTTCAATGTGAATGAGAAATTTTCTTAATAGTTTTGATGGAATATAGAAAACTATTATACAATATTTATATTTAAATAAATAATGCAATATTTATAAGAAATTAATAAGACAAAATTGTATACTTCTTTTTAATTTTTTTTTAGAAAATTTCAATATATGATTATGATTAATGAAACAATCACTAACCATCTATATATTCATTGATTAGAAAATAGCTACAATAGATTATATATAATATTTTTTTTAAACTAAACATGATTAGTTTGATTGACTAATTTCAAATTCATATACATGATTTTTTGAACTATAAAACTTTTAATCACTAGTATTTTTTTGTTGCAATTATACTATTATTTGATTTCTAAAACCCAATCTTTTGTGTATCAAGTGTAACTTTTGTGCATAGTACATTACGAAGTTAAAGTTATATGCTATTTTTTTCCTCAGTGAATTTACTGTCCTAATTATACTTAATTGAGATTTTCAGTGATAAACATAATTTAGTGGCATATCTTCGGAAGCTTCCACCATATTGGAAAAGATTTTTGATGCATACATCAAAGCATCAAAAGTGAAACTCCATGAAAACGTTTCACATAATTTTAAATTATCCACAATCCTAAGTATGAAATGATTTATTGTCCCAAAGTTTTCATGGAAATGGTGTTTGTGGAAGAAAAAATTACATAATAAGTCACTTTTATAGTTGTTAATATCAGCTCAAGTCACTTCTTTATACTAGAGCACTTATTCCTAAAAGCTAGTTAGAAAGCAGAGCAAAAAAGCAGATCCAATTGACTCTCAACCATATCTCCTTCTAACTAGATTATAAGATTGGGCGGGTTCTAATATTAGCCATTGATATCTAAAAAACACTGACGGTTCAGATTGCTTCTCTCAGATCTGAACAAGACACATTACTTGCTTCAATACGAACCGTTAGATTAGAGGTGGTACTTTCTTCTTTGACGGTCCATATTGTCTTGTTGTTTTAACCTCTCTCCCCTTTACTCCACCGTCGTGAATTTCAGCTTCTCACCCCCTCCCTCACCTTGTTTCACCGTCGCCTTTCACCATCTCAACAGACGAAAATTTGTGCTAATAATTCAGTCTTATGGTTTGCGACTCACCTTAACTTGATAATTAAGGATTTTTCATTAATCATTCATTTTTTATCTTCTCTGATTTTCGACTCCAATTTCTTTTGTTTCAGGTCTCGCCATGGCCGAGCACTATATGGTCATAGCGGCGAGTGAGAATCGTCCACAGACAACCACTGAAATTTCTCGATCAAAGAGCACATGACCAGAATCGTCCATTTTCATGACAATCTCATTGAGAGCTTCAAGAATCATGAATCATCTCACAGAACCATTAAAGGGGCCATTTTTATTGAATGGCTGAAGAATTCCATTGAAAGAAGTAAACTTTCTAGAAGGAGGAGGTTGTTTATGCGACATATTCACCATCCACCATGAATTTTTGGGTTGTTTCTCAGATTCTCAACTTTGTTCTTGAGATCACTACACAATCTTGTACATGTGTACAACAAACTTTGTACACAACAACTCTTGTACATATGTACACATAACAAAGACGATGTAAGAAATGTCAATAATGTCATACACACACTCATCTGTACACGACAACAAAGTAAACATTTCATAGTCCCTTCAACTAGCTTTGATAGTAATGCGATAACCTTTGATCAAAAAAAAAGTAATGCGATAACCTTAGAAATTCACTATAAAATTATTTGTTGGAAAGAGTACATGTTGATAACAACACGTTGGGTAAGAAAGAGTAAATGTACATTATTTCGATTATTTGATCATCGAAATAATGTACATTTCTATGTACACTACTTATTTATACAATGTACATTAGGATAGTGTACACATGGATAACAAGACCGATGTACATGTGTACAAAGAAACCTATGTACACTTCTCATTTATACAAAGCTACAATGTACAAAGCTACGCTGTACATGAGACCTATGTACAAATCTCGTTAATATCTGCCTCGCTAGCAAAGCGTGGATCATAATTGATGAGTAGCTGCACCTTGCCAGCAGTTGTGGTATGGCTTCAAAAGCAAGCAGTCGCAGCGCAGAGAGTTTCCCTCAACACTGACCACACCTCGTACCTCTTCTTTGTCATCACCTATCTAGCCAACATGGCGTAAATCGTAACAGAAGAGTAGCTGTACCGCCAGAACGATCAGTTGAACAGCGGCCCGAAGCATGAACTGAGCAAACACTCCATCTTAGGCGTCCCTCGCAGGACATCCCTAACAATCAGCAAATACTCCAGCGAGGAGTACACATTCAAAAGCCAGCCGAGTATATATTGGTACACATTCAAAAAAACATTCAGTTAATTCGAAAAAAACGTGAACAAACTACAAACAATAAGTTAATTATCACCTACGCATTGCTCTTTACAGGTCGTATTCGCCGCGGCGTTTCCATCAGATCCGGTGTCTCGGCGGCGCTCAAGTTCTCTGCAAAACCATTAATTATCGCACACAAAATTAGAAGGAGAACAAAAGAAGCATGGCTCTTACCCTAGAAAACTGAAATTCCAACACTTTCTTTACCAAAACATATTATCCCTAATCGATTGAACTCACTAACCACCACGAAATTGAACTCACCAACAACGTGCTCTTTCCCCGACCGCGTCCCATTCTGCATCATCTCGCCAATCACATGATAAAATTCTCGGTCCTCAAATTCGATTTTGCCTTCGCCGGGGGACTAAGACAACTAGAGTTGACTGTTTGCTTTCTCTATCTCCCTCGTCTCGTGAACAGATGGTTCGGAGCCCTAATCAGAACAAACGGTGGGGGGAGCGACTAACCTTTGCCGGAACGGCGAGCACTCCTCCTCATCACGGTTTCTCTTCTGGATTCAGGCTGAGATTCCCAATCGGTGAAAAGTTGAATCGGAAAAAAATCGCAAACAGAAATGTCCCCTCTGGAACTGTGAGTCGCGAGTAAAGAGACGAGAGAACCGAAAAGTTTTAGAAATATCTCAGTTTTATTCACCGGTTTTAAATTAAAAAGAAAATAGTAAACCAAATTTTATTTGAAATTCAAAACTTTAACAAAGCCTAATTGTTTTCACTAACTAGTTGGGTTTCTAAACGAACAAGTTGCACAAAAGTGTCTATCTGTAAAGAAGTGACTTAACGTGGTGGAAAAAGACAATAAGTGACTTAGAGAATAAATAACTCTTTGTGGAAAATAAATACACGTAACCGAATGTTGTGGAGATTGACTATTTTGATTTGACTTAAGGGTGTTTGGCTTGAGCATTTACGTGTCTATTCGAGTTTGGTTAAGTTTCTGAGGTTAAACATTTAAGTCTCACTCGAATATTTATCCATTTTGCTTTGAATTCAGTTCAGATCTTTGCAGTTTTGATTTGGATTCGGATAACCAGTAGGAAATGAGTTAGTTAGGAAACAAATGTCTAAACATTTATTAAATAGAATATTTGTTAGGGATATATTATGCATGATGAAAAAAATAGTTAGTTAATGAAAGAGTCCAACAACTTTTTTAAGTAGATTTTTTTAAAGAAGTCTCTTTTAATAGTATTGATACTATTAAAGCTGAATTTCTCTTATGATTATGTCCTAGCTTTATTTATTTATTTACAAAACTATGCCACTACTATTTAATTTTTATTTTAATATCATTTATTTAAACTTATCAAAGAAATATTCCCAATAAATGTTTTTGGAAACTTTTTTTCATCCCCTTAAAATTTTGTCTAAAAAATATTAATGTTGCCTAACAATATTGAATCATTAATGAAACATAATTTTCTTAGTAATATATCCCTTTATTATTCTTATTCACTTTCCATTTGCGTATTAAAATATTTTACTAAAAGATTTTCGTGCCAAATGTTTTACATACCTTTAAGTGATGCCCATTTATTTAATATTTGAATTTTTTATTTTCTGTTTAAAAGTCCATTGAGAAAATTTGTTTGACCGTGAATTATCTATCCTAAATATTTGTATACCAATGTACTTTTTAGAATCCAATCTTAACAAATTGTACAAATCTATTTTTGAGAACCTGTATTATTAAAACATAGATAAATATTAAAAATTAATTATATTCTTCTCAGTAACTGATATATCATTATTCAGTGAAATAAATGTAATAAAATTAATTACATATCGATCACTCACAAGTTCAATCGGCTAGCCTTTGCTTTTATCCATTTTTTGCAGGTTTTATCGAGTAATCAGTAGTTCTTAAAACTCAAACATAATTACATTCAACAGATCATTGGGCTTAGCAGTTCGACCAATGATCCAGATAAATAAATTGACTGTCTTGATTCATACTGAAAACTGAAAACATTATTTTTAAATTAAATTGATTGTTAGTTAGTCATATCATTAATGACATTTTTGGAAAATTTTAACATTTCATTAAGAGAAAATTTTAAAAACTGCGGGTAATATTTTTATTGTTTTATCTACAACTGGATCATAAGTCTTTTTTTTGTTTAAAAAGTGCTGGTATATGAATTGTTGATTATTTCTATAAATTAAACATAAGTCATATGATTTGATTATATATAATAAGAAATTTTATAGTGTGTACAATATGAAGATTTTTTTTTTACAATATCTTACACAATCGTTTTATGTTTCTAAATAAGTTAAACAATAGTTGTATCTGAAATTTTTACTTGAGTAAGATTTTATATTTAAAAATTATATTTTCTATAAAATATTTCAAAACATATAAAGTGGCACAATTTTTTTTTTAGTTTTGTGATAAAGTCGTAAAATCATTGAGTTACAAAATCAATATGTAATATTACTTTTTAAAATTATTACAGATTTTAATTTATTTAATTATCAAAACTATTTATGGGCTATGAAATAAATTATATATAAATAGAACACATTTAAATGTAATATATGCCCATAAAACCAAAAGACAATAATGCTATTAATAAAATTTTTTAGTTAGTCATATCATTAAGGTTTTTTGGAAAATTTTAACATTTCATTAAGAGTATAATATATGAATGATCTCATTTTAATGGTATCGATGACAAATTTAATAGTGTCTAGATTTGTTATTGGGTTTTTACTACTGGTTAACCATTTTTATCAAGTTTTGTGATGTATGTATCAAAATATGCTCATAGATAAATTAATTCGCAGCTCCACTGGTGCTCCGACCACTGGAATTCTGACTTCATCTGTATTCCTTCAAATATTATGGGATCCTCCGGGAGCACCGAACAGAGCGCTGGACGGGAGCTCTTAGTCAGAACCACGAACTTCATCGTACTAATGACCATCGCGGCCGTGGCCTTGCGAAGTTTCGGCTAAAGATCATTTCAGACTAAGGGATTTTATTGGCTATGTACGGCTGAGACTATTGCCAACAGTGTGTTTTACGTGTGTAGCGGATGGGACTGTGTCAGGGCGTCTCAAACTGTATAGAAATTTTATTCAATTTTTTTTAATTTTTTTTTCTAAAATAGTATAAAATAAATACAACATTTTTTAATCTAAATAATGATATTCTTCTAAATTTTTATGCACAATTACTTAACAAATCATCAAATTTGATTATTTGACATTTTAATGCAAAATAATAGACTAAATCATTAAATTTAATATTCTTCTAGTAATTCTTCTAGTTTTTAAGTTTTTTTTTATTTTTACGTTTAATATATCTACAATAAGAAATTATAATCTATAAATATAACACAGAGTATAAAATATGGATAATGGTTAAACAAAAAGTGTTATACTTTCAGGTCTAATACGGAGAAGCATGCTAACATGTGGCCACTGGTGGGATTCAAATGGGGTGATCATCAGCCCTCATGAATACTTTGGCAGGCTCCGGTGGACGGTCATTGGCGATAGTCGGATCGTCTCGAGATTCCGGATACCAATATCATCAAAAAAAAGTTCTAGACTCTTCTGATTAGACAATTAGATTGCAGACTAGTATTTTTCTTATCGCTGAAAATTGTAAGCTAGTTTTCTTTTTTTTTGTTTGTTATTTCGTTTGAAAAAATGGTGAGAATATATATTACTTTCCCTATTTATTATCACTAATTAATAATAGTTTCCTAAACAACCAAATTAGAATATTAAATTTCTATATCACCATTAAAACACACCCCAACAATTATTTTTTTTACTTTCCATAATATATAATTGATAAATGCTAATTATTATCTAATTTATTGCATTTTAGTTGATTATGTAATAAAAAGTGAAATATATATTATATTTATTGCTTCACAAAAGCGAGAATAAAAATTTAAATATATGTATTCTTCTTTCTATAAATATCTCTATAATATTATTTGAAAAATCAGTTTTCTATGTGTCGCACTCACGTTAACTCTCACGGTGGTTGATTACATTGATACCCTTAACGAATTAAAAATATAATATTTAAATACTATTATTGATTTTTATGTATTGTTTTTGAATTTTTGTCCAAATAACATAAATAATAAAAAGGAATATTTATAAAGGTTATAAAGTGAATTTTAAAACGACAATATATGTATAAATAATATGATTTCATTAAAAAGGAAAGTTCACCAAATAATAATATTCAATTTAACAATATTTTTAAATAACATAATATATACTAATAAAATAATTTCTTTATATTTTTCAAAGTAATAGAATATTTTTTTTTATATATCTATCTATTTTTTAGATGATTACATAAAATAGTTAAGTAACATAAACTGATATATGTTTAATTGTCCAAAATAGTTTATAGTTAGTATTATTGAAATGTTATTTCTATTTCTTATATTTAATTTACTATAATATATTTCAATTACAACAAAAAATATATTTTAAAATTATATTATACTTATATAATATGATTTCTCAAATAAAATCACAATTTTTATTACTTATTTTTAAGAGATGTTAAATTTTATGTTTTTTTTGTATGTGGAACTTAATATAACCAGAATCAAAAGGCATAAAATTATTTATAAGCTATAAAATTGTTTTAGCTATTGTAAATATTGATATGTGTTCACGAGCTTCCAAAAAAATATCATCTTTTTCTAATATATTTTTTAAAAAATCAAAATTTAATTTGATATATATTATGAAAATATATACACATTTAAACGATAAATAAAATTAATTTGACTTGAATTAATTATATTAAAAATAATTTCCTTCAGCTCAACATGAGTGACTCGACAATTCAACATTTATCTAGATATCATATATTTAACTATAATAAGAAAATATAATTTTATAATAACAATAATAATAATTTATTTTATAAATATAAATTATAGGATGACTCAAAACACATTAACAAATGAAAATAAAATATTAAGCAACTTGAAGAATTTAGTTCTTTTGTAAAATGTATATATATATATACAAGAGACTTCAAAATATTATGGTTATATTTATTTACATAATTTTGATTCAAACATTTTAGTTTATTTTTTATTTCAGTCTAAACACTATATATCTTAAGTAATACATAATCATCCTAATATATTTTTAAATATTTAAGACAACGAGCAAGCAAATTCAGTCGGTTTTGATTGATTTTAATTTTAGATTTGAAATTTTACTTTTGTAAATCCAGAAAGTGAGATGCGCTTTGGTTTGTATTCAAATTTATGTTTTGAATAACAATAAACTATTACACATCTTTATCATTTTTTTTCTCTGATCATGAAAGATGCTTTAAAAATGCTTGTAATTTTGTTTTGTTCATTAAAAAAAGGATTTTTAGTGATTTAAACCCTCAACTATTTTTGAATCGTAAAATAAATCCTCAGCTATTTTTGTAATATTTTAAACCCTCAACTTACAAATCGTTAATGTTTGTCACACTCCGTCTATAATTCTGTAACGGAGGGTGACAAACNTGAGGGTTTATTTTACGATTCAAAAATAGTTGAGGGTTTAAATCAATAAACACACATTTTAAAACAAAATGATTTAAGAATTTTTTTTCTAATTATCAAATATTTGTTAATTAACTAAGAAACAAATGGATAGTGTTTATGAAGCACAAGAATGAGGGTTCCAAATATAA
>OVBX01000900.1:15506-31376 GCA_900406325.1 Erucastrum elatum | reverse complement strand
GTATTTTGAAGAATTTTGTAAAACAATTTCTTTTGCTTATATATATATATATATATATATATAATCCTATTCTATTCGGAATATTAAGCCATGATAAATTTAAGACATTACTTCTTCTTATAATAACTTTATATTTTTTATTAATAATTTAAAACTATTTTATAAATCATATTTTTATATATAATTATTAAATTAATATAGATTTCTCGTGCGACATCGCAGGGGTTCCATTCTAGTTTTTCTAATAGCAAAGTAATTAAAGTTTAATTTTTTATTGACACACCTTTTTTTATTTTGACCACATTTAACACATTGTTCAAAACAAACCTCTTATTAGTTTCTATGACCAAAAAAAAACTCTTATTAATTTAACTGAAATATTGGGTTCAAGAGTAGCAGCAATCACTCTTATTGATCCATATGCGCAGTGGCGAATCTAGGTTGGTCAGGAAGGGGGCAGGTGCCACCACAAAAATTTAAAATAAAATTTAAATACATAGAATTTCGTAAAGATTTTCTAGCTTAGTTGGTTAAAAGTCTTTGGTTGCCCCCACCCAACCAAGGTTCAAATGTCTTTGAGCTCATTTTTGCCCCCATTTAATAGATTTCCTAGATTCGCCACTGTATGCGCTTATTAATGGCAACATCGATGACAAACGATCATGAGATTCTCTTTGTTTGCCTTACTGTAACTAATCTTCCGAGCACGTCTCCTCTTGTTTTGACTTCAAATCTCATATTCACCGGTATCTTTCCGCCACTTTCCGTCGCATCGAGGCTTGCCCCCGCACCGTATAATGGGATCCTTCGTCCTTCTATAACCACTGATTTTGTATTTAGACTCTTCTTCTGTTGATAATGTTCCTTCAACTGCTAATGAGAAATTTGTCATAACAAAGCCTTAAATTATATCCAAAGTTACGATCTAACATGAAAACATATATGCTAATGACTCAATGATCTCAGAAAAAAAAGAGTATAGGTCCAAAACCTTATCTTATATTATTCGGTTACTATATTTTTGTATATTCAATCTAACCAAAAACAAGTACATTTCCAAATCTAAAATATATATGCTCATAGTTTGGCTAGTTTCACACTTTAATGCATTAATGATGTCTTTCTATCTCTATAACCAAGTCTGGCATAGTTTCACACTTTTTCCTCTTTAAGAAATACAATCGAAATATTTATTTATTGATGACAATCAAAGATTTTTCTTTTTAGTTCTTAAAATAAAGGGGTTATTTGTGAAGTAACCAAAAAATAATGGCCAATTAGATTTTTAGTAAGAAGGTAGAGAGAGATAGGAACAGAAGTAAGGAGAGAGAAGGTGATTTTGGTTAGTTAGTGAATTTGTGTTTTTTTCTTGTATATTAAACCTAATTTCCCTTAAAATAAATAAAACATTTTGGATTATTTCTATTTTATGTGATAATAATAATCTCTAATGAGCAAGTTTTGTTTTTTTAGATTGCTAACATAGTACCAGAGCATGTTATAGGGTTATAATATGCTCTAATACCATGCCGGAGATCTAAAAACCAAGATAAATATGTGCTCGACTGAGATTAGCACAATTCAAATCTAAGACTGAAAGATAGTATCTCATTTCTTTATTTTATAACAGAAACTAAAGAAAACAAGTTCCTTAAAGAAAAACCAAGAGTAAAATGATTATAAGATGATACTGAGATTGAAGAAGAGAGTTGATCTCAACGGCAACTCACGAAGGTTAAGTGACAAGGTCCTTAAACACTCCTATTTATACACATCTACTTGCATGAACCCTAACACACATGGGCTTAACATAATCATGGGCTACTTGACATTTGTCTTGGGCTTGTGGTTAATAATTTGCACTAGTGTTATTCAACTTTCATAAGAAATTAGAGTCCTGATTGTTACAAAAACAAAAAGTCGTCATTTTCCAATTGTAATAGCATAACTAAAATTTTGGAAAAAATAGTTTACAGCTAGGTTCCTATATTATATAAGCCAGCCTGCTGAATAGTACATGTAACTAGTGACCGATCCATCGACCCAAGATTAATATTTTGGTCAAGTTTCAAGTGTGTGAATAAACACATACAAGTTCTTAACTACAAACAAAATAATTACCTGACCGGTGATAGGGAGTTGATAATAGAAGAGACTGGCTGGTGTGGAACTAACATGGATACTAAATGTTGGGGCAGGATTGTATATTCCAATTCTTAATGTTCCATTTAAAGCCAGCAACTTGGTATGCATGCCATGGAATCTGATCCTTCACCAACATAAAAGCTGCTTCCCTGTTCTAAAATGCGGGCGCCTAGCCGCCTAAGGGCTTTTATGTTGGTGAAGGATCAGATTTCTTTCTCGTTAGATTGGCACTTCTTGATGGTTTTCTTTTCTGATGATGATGATCGGGATATCCCGGAGAATCTACTCGCTGATGAGTTACGAGAGTGGCGGCCCAAGGAGGAAGAGTCGTGTGTGGGAGAGTCCATCGGGCTTGGCTGTGTAACGGACGTATAAGAGTCGCGTGAAGGGCATTGCACGTAGTACATGGCGCGTTTTGAAGATCGCGAAGGTGATGGCGCAAGACTTTTCATGTCAGACATCTTGCTTTGCTTATGGTTCGATCTAGTGTATCAGCAGAAGATAAAGAAGGTAACGTGAGAGGAAACTCGAGACTTTCTCATCAAGAACGGAGTTTAAAAAGGAGAAATGTGGTGTTTTAAAGGCGTTTTTACGTGGATATAATTAATTAAGACAGAATGTGGAAGTCAGTTTTGAGTTTTTGACGAGAAAATCAACGAAGAATGAGATGGTGACCAGTTTCTTGTGGTTGAGGTGTTACCAAGGCTTAGCCAGGCCGATATCCAAACCTGTTGGTTTAGAAGGACTTGGGAGCGAATGAGAAAGTGAGGATCATAGGTGGAGCGAGTAAGCTTACTTGTCGAGCTCTCATTTGTTAGATGTTCTATATAGGCATGGAATTATTATCCGGGATTCGGATTCGATCCGAGATTCGATATAGATCCGCTCCGAAAATACGGATATCCGGAGGGGCCGGATCCGAATCCGGATAGTAAAATGTTGGATCCGTGCAAATCGAATCCGGATCTGGATATCTTGATTTTTAACTCTGGATATCCGGATTCGTAATTTTTATTGATAATTATTTCAAAAACAGGAATATATATGTATATAAACAAAATTTATTTACTATCTTTTTATTTCTATACTAATATATATACAAATTTATACTAACTTTGTTATAGTATACATAGATATAATTAAAAATACTGTACATATTTTTATTTTTTCAATTATTGTTAATATTTTATATGTTTTAATGTTATTTTATTTATTTCAAGGATCCAAATCCGGATCCGGATATCCGCCGGATATTATAATTTTTAGAAGGATATCTGAAGCCCGAATATCCGAGAACTCCGAATCCGGATAAGGATAGCAAAAACATGGATCCGCCGGATACAAATCTGGATCCGGATACCTTAAAATATCCCGGATATCCGATCCGTTCTAGCCCTAGTTCTATACATCCTTTGAGCTGTAAAGGTATCATGGAATAATTTGTTAGTCTTAACCCTTAAGAGTTTACTATATTTTGATCCGGACTTTGAAAGCGCGGGTTTATGTTTGGTAAAAACTTTATATAATCGCATTTATATAATTTGTCTTGTATATACATTTATTACCCGTCTCATATATGTATTTATATCCGGGTTTATGTTCGGTTAAAACTATATTGTACATGTATTTTTATGTTTTTAATTTTGAATCAGATATTTTAAATATAAATCAATATAACATTTTTATATTTTTGATCGGTATTTTAAAACCCGACTCGGTGATTTTTTTAATCGGTTGGTATATAAATCAATATAACAGTTTTATAACATTTTTATATTTTTTATTGGTTGGTAATCCGATATTTTTAATATTGTGATTTTTTTTAAACGATAAGACAAATTCGGTGATCATAAGTTGGAAATTTGTTAAATATACTTATATTTTTCAAAATCGTTTTAAATGATAATGATTGTTGCCAAAATTAATAATTTTAGAATTAGGAAACCGGTGGTTAATGACAAACCAAAAAATCAATTAAGAAGAAACCAGCGCAAAATGTTCAGCATACTCTTAATGAATACAAATGAAAGGCTCCTCAGTGTTGGATAAGTTTGGAGTATAAGTTTTCTATTTCTTAGTGAGTTATGATTATCTAGAAATAGGAAATATGATTTGTGATAAGTGTGAGTTTCCGATAATGATGTGAGGACTAGGTTTTGTCTAAGTCCTATGTAAGTAATGATGCTTTGTGTGTTGCATCTTAATGAGTTTTGTTTTGTGGCTTTAAGACTTTTGGTGATTGAATAAGAGAAGGAATTCTTGTTACTCGAGTTTCTTATTGCTTGTGATTTTATACTCAGTAGGGATGAAAAGAGTAAAAATCCATACATGCTTGTATTTTAATAATATAGATATCGTCCGTCCGTTTGACCCGTTGATAAATATAGAAGTGAGTTATCAATACTCTACCTACAGAACCTTACTTCATCAGTTCATACTTTATTTTATTTGTATTGTTCGTTATGTCATTTTTTAAAATAAAATTGACATTATGTTGTTTTTCTTGAAGCCGCTATACTTTTGAAATTTTAATTGTAGAAAATAAAAATAATTGCAGGTTATAATTATAACTAAGGGGGTCTTAGACTTTTGTTATTCCAGACAAACTTTGGTGTGTCTATAAAACACTTGTCTCAAAATCCTCCACAATGCTCAATTATTTTGGATGAGTTTCATTAAGGGAAAACACCAAAAAAGTCATCAACCTACCTGTAGATCCTACACTAAGTATTTGATAGTGTTTGAGATGTTAATTTGGAAGATAAAAGGATGTCAGCAACGATAGCTTTAGAACACAACGATATAAACAGAAATCGGTTGACATAAACAGACTTTTATTGATAACTGAGATCGATTAAATTGGGTGAATGAGATCGGAAACTACAAAGAGATCATTGAAAGAATAAAGACAAAACGAAGTCGAATGAAGTAAAATGAAGTTGATGTAAAGTGTGTGCTTCTCTCTACGGTTTTTCACGTGTCCTTTATGCTTCGTCTCCTTTTATATTTTCTTGACTCCACGATCTGCATAACTTCTTCATCGATCTTGGGAATCGTTTTGAATTCGTCTCGAGTTTGCGAGCCCGTAATGGGCCTTTTGGTTCACCCCTTGTTAGGTGTCCTCTTTGTTTCTTTTAAAATCGAGACCTTCGTGGGTTTTCATGGTTTCACGGCCCATCTCCTATCGTCGGATTCTTCGAGTTATCGGACCAAAATTGGGTCCAACACTACCTACCACAATAAGCAGAAAAAACTTCAACACAAAACATATCATTTTAATCACTAATTTTTCAGTCAAAATACTAATTAATTTTATATTTTTGTTGATGAAAATATTTTAGACTCGTTGAAAGTCAAGGTTAAATCTGTTAGAAAATATTTAATGGTTGAATTTTCACGGGTCTAAAATTGTTTGGTCAATAAAACTATATGATTTCTAGTTTAAAATTTGAAGACTAAAAGGCTTATCTAAATTTCAAAAAAAAATCTTATAATTTATATTTGGCAAATTATTTTATAAAAAACATATAAATTTTAAATTTAGGTAAGCTATTTTAATTTTAAACTTTTAAACTAAATTCAATAAAATTTCATATTTTAGATGACCAGTCCCCATATATATTAAAGAAAATACATTTTTAAAAAATATGTTCACACTACAATGAACACGTGGCAATCTCACAATGAATTTGAATATGAGCATTCACTTTCTACATATATGTTTTCATNACTAGGTATTTTATGTTTTTTTTTTTTTTTTAATATAAAACTCACATTTAAGGTTCCAAAAAATATGAATTTAAAATTTAATATTACAATAGAATATTAAAACATGATAAAACCAATCCAAAACCAACATATACTCAAATTAGAGCTGCTCAATATGCTAAAACCGAACAGTACTGAATCAAACAGAAATAAATAAAATAGTTTTGTTTTGGTATATACCACACAAATCCAATGGATTGTGATTTTATAAAAATTATAGAATTTAGATATGGTTTAGTTTATAACCGATTAAACTGAACAAAACCGATCAAAATATTTTCACACTCTACATTTATGTTCACTCTAGTTATTTTATGTTTTTTTTTAATATAACTCACATTTAAGATTCCAAAAAAATATGAATTTAAAATTTAATTCTATAACAGTATATTAAGACATGATAAAAACAATCCAAAACCAACATAGTCCAGATTAGGGTTGTTCAATATTCTAAAACCGAACAGTACCGAACCAAACATAAATAAATAATATGTTTTGTTTTGGTATATACCATACAAACCGAATGGATGTAATCTTATAAAAATCATAGAATTTGGAGGTATGGTTTATAACCGATTAAATGGAACAAAATCGATTAAAATTAGAAAAATGTAAATCCCCTATATATTTATAACGACTCATGAATGTCTATTTGTTATATAAGTTGAACTATGATTATAATTTGTAAATCATTTGAATCACTTGAACTATAATTAAGTAACAATTCACTATAACTGAGGTTTCTTATTTTTTAATATTCTTTTTTTATCGTTTTGTTTTATTTTAACATTGGCTAAATTTAACTAAAAATTATAAATTTGATGGACAACGATTAGTTGAAATTCTTTACAATTTTTTATCTTTAAAAAAATAGAGTTGTGTTCAATCAATGACATATTAATTTAATGAACACTAAATATGGAAGAATAGAAAAACTTCTCTTTCTTGCTTCTGTTTTATTTTTTATTTTTATTTTCAAAATTTAGAGTTTTGATATTAATTTTAGATTTAAATATTTTATTAGATGATAAAAGCATTTTTTTGTTTTTTTCATTCTTTTATTTAAGTATATAATATTTTTTAATAAATGACTTTTGACAACATGACTCTTAAATTCGTATAATCTATAATATGATCTCAAACTAAATAATTATGTTTTTTGGTATAAAACTGAATAAACTGAAAAACGGAGGTATATAAACGAATCGAACCGAAGTAAATATGGATTTAGAATAGTAGCTATATTTTACTAACCGAAATACCATAAATACCGAACCGAACCGAAACCAAGATATCCGAATTGAACACCTCTAATCGAAATGAAACCGAACTATTGTTTTATTCTCCAAAACATAATAAAAATAGTAGTTTCATCCCAGGTACGATGCGGATATTATCTAGTTTATTTTAATCCCGTCAAAAGCCAACTGTTATATACATACTTACAGACTCAACGGTTAAATCTTCAACGGGTTTAAAATGGTTAAGTCAACAAAACTATGTAATATGTTTGACCGAAAAATTGATGTGTTTATGAGTTGAAATTCTTTTTTTTTTCTCTGCTTATTTTGGTCTGCTCAAGATTTTTTCTGGACGTTTTTCCGTTTCTGTAATCTTTTATATTCAGTTTCTGCGTCTTGATCGATAAACTTTTTAGTATGACAAAACAGCTATAAAAAATGAAACGAACAGCCCCTAAAACAAGATCAGATATATGAAATCACTTCTTGATCGCTTCTTGAATTACTTAATTATTTATTGCAAACTATATTTACGGCTAACCTTGTACTCTCTCCGTTTCATTTTACTTGTCGTTCTAGATTTCGACACACGAATTAATAAAATATTTAATTTTGTATATTTACTAGATAAAAACATCATTACCAATACACCTGACCAGATTTCAACCAATAGAAAAATAAATTAGAATTAAAAGTCAAAAATTTTGCATTGAAATCATAAAACGACACTTATTTTGAAACAAAAATTTTGCTCCAAAACGACATTTAATTCGAAATGGAGGGAATATTCTTTTTTTTTCTTGAGAAAGGCTAACCTTGTATTCTTAATGACTTTTATTTGAACACTAATTCTTAATGATGATATTAAATCCTTCTTGTTAATGCATACAGTTTGTCGTTGTTAGCTGTATATGAAGCTTCGCTGAAGTTGATAGCTAAGTACACCACATGTTATTCCCATATGATATGAGTATTTTTTTTTCCCACATGAGATATTGAATTGGTAAAATATTTATATGCTCATGCAACTTTGGTTTTATCAATTCATCATTGTCCAAAAATATAGGATCTGCAATATGAGGCATTATCTCGTCATGCTCATAAATACGTAGACAATTCATCTTTCTTCAAATTTTCAATTTCTACTTTTCTTGGCTCAAACAAATGAAACTAAAGATGTTCTTGGGTGAAAACCTGATATGGTTGATGTTATTGTTGGGACAGCTACATGGATACGAAAGTTGTATTGAGAAAGAAAGAAATGCTTTATTTGAGCTCAAGAAATATATGATCTCAATTACAGAAGAAGGCGAATCTGACTTTGTTCTCCCTAATTGGACTAATTGGAGGACCAATGATACAAAGAGTGATTGCTGCCGCTGGGAGGGAGTTAAGTGCAACCATACAAGCAGGCGAGTTATATGGCTTTCCCTTTATCAACCGTTCTGGGTAAGGAGTTCGCTCCTAAATCTCTCTTTACTCCATTCCTTTGAAGAGGTTCGAGTTATCGGCTTATCTGGGTTAGGATTCAGTGGATTGTTTGATGATGTGGAAGGTAAACAAGGCTTCATGCAGTAAGGCGATTAAAGAAAGAGGGCTTTCTATTTTTGTATACTTTTTTGATAACCAAATTTTTATTTTGCAGGTTATAAAAGCCTTGGGAAATTAAGAAATCTTGAGATTTTGGATTTTGCTTTTAATAGATTCAACAGTAGCATATTTCCCCATCTTAAAGCTGCTACATCACTTAGAAAATTGTTTCTTGGAATCAACAAGATGGATAACCTTGAATCTGTTAAAGGTATGCTTCTCAATTGTAACAAGGAGGATATATTGCACATATTACTTACTGTTAATTTATATTTTGCTAGATCGATCCAATTTATATATGCATCGTTCTTATATTTTCTGAATTCCCTTTCAGAACTTAAGAATTTGACAAACTTGGAACTATTGGACCTAAGCGGAAACAAATTTAGTGGAATCATACAAGTACAAGGTAAGGTGGAAATCTAATAACTTATTGGCTATGTACAACATTGTTGGGTTGGTCTGACGACATCCTTCATATAAAATGCTTGGATTTACATTGCCTTGTTTTTACATGTGACAGAGTTATCTGTCCTGAGGAATCTAAAAGTTCTGAGTTTAAGTGGGAATGAAATTAGTTCAATGGGAATGCAAGGCAAGTTTTCACCCCTTTGATAAGGAATTGTGATCAAATTCACGTTTCTTTGGATGTGACCGGTGATAAATAAAAGGAATATATAGAATGATAGGAATTATTATTTATGGCATTTAATATAAAGTAATCAACATTTCACTTGTTGAACATTTTTGATTGGAATGATTTCTCAAATGAATTTTTTTTTTCTCGAGTTATTCTTGGGTTCACCCCCCTTTGGTGAACCTATAGATTCACCAACCAATATGATTTAGTTATTTCAAATTTGACATCTTTCAAAAAAGGAAACAAAATATTGCCAAATTATATTACGTTTTAAAAATAAATAAAAAATAAAAATAAATAGAAATAATACTAATTGCAAAAAATAAGTATTTTCTTCAAAAAAATTAAAACCACAAAAAAAACACTAAACTCTAAATACTTTAGTAAACCCTTGGATAAATTCTAAAATTTTGTTTTAAAAAAAAACTATTTATAACACATTCAACAAAATACTATACCCTAAATCATAATCCTAAACCCTAAACCTTTGGGTAATCTGAAACCCTTGAGTAAATCTGAATACCTTGGATAAATCTTAAACTTTAAAATTTAAGACTTATCCAAAGTCTTAAATTCTTTTTGTTTTTGAAAATAAATTATTTTTTTAGATTAAAAAGTCTTGTTTTTTGTGATTAGTATAAACTTTATAATATATTTTGAAATAAATTCCTTTTTAGATTAAAAAGGCTTTTTGTGATTAATATCATTTTTATTTTGTAAATATAATATAATTCGATAATATTTTGTTTTCTTTTTTAAAAGATACTGAATCTTAAATGGTACAATCCTATTGGTTGGTGAATCTCACCTAGGAGGTGAACCCAAGAATAAATTTTTTTTTCTCTAGACTAATATGGGAATGTTGTGGAATGGAATATTATACCCTTTCCTTTTTTTTCTTTGTGATTGGTGAACAATTTTTGAAATGCACATGAATTAAGCATTCACAAAATTTTTATTCCAAAAAAATACACTCCAGTTGCAGCCTTTGTGTTACTAAAAGGTATGTATTTGACTGCTGTAGGGATTTGTCAGCTGAAGAATCTGCAAGAGCTGGATCTCAGTCAAAATAAACTTGTAGGTCAGTTTCCCTTATGTTTAACTAGATTGACTAGACTTCGAGTTCTTGATCTCTCGTCGAACCAAATGACTGGGAAGCTACCAGCTGCCCTAGGTAACATGCAAGCTCTTGCCTACATATCGTTGATTGATAACAACTTTGATGGCTTCTTCTCACTTGGTTGGCTTGCCAAACTCTCAGAGCTTAAAGGATTCAAACTTGATTCAAAATCCAACTCACTTCAAGTGAAGTCAGATGGTTCTTGGAAGCCAGAATTTCAGTTGAATGTTATTGTATTACGTTCTTGCAATTTGCAGAAGGTTCCTCATTTTCTCCTACATCAGAAAGACTTGCGTCAAACTGATCTCGCTCACAATAATATATGGTTGGAAATTTTCCTTCTTGGCTGCTGGCTAACAATACAAAACTCGAAGCCTTGTTCCTCCAAAATAACTCTTTGGCGAGCTTTAAGGTACCAAAATCTGTTCATAATCTTCTTTACTTGGATGTGGCAATGAATGGATTCAACAATCTCCTTCCTGAGAACATTGGATGGGTACTTCCTCGTTTACTACATATGAATCTAGCGCATAACAATTTTCAAGGAGATCTGCCATCTTCTCTTGGTAACATGGAAAATATTGAGCTTCTGGATATATCCTACAACAGTTTCCGTGGGAAGATACCACCAAGTATTGTGAATGGTGGTTGTTATCACATGATAGCCTTCAAGCTTTCACACAATAGACTAAGTGGAGAGATTTTCTCAAATTCAACAAAATTTAGTGAAATATTGCTGATAACTATGGATAACAATCAGTTTACAGGAAATATTGGACCTGCTTTGCAGCGCTTGGGAAATTTGAATATGCTTGACATTTCAAACAATAATCTCACAGGTGGTATTCCAAGTTGGATTGGCGAACTTCAAAATTTAAAGGCACTACTGGCTTCAAACAACTTATTGGAAGGGGAAATACCTATTTCACTATTCAACATATCCAATTTAAAGTTGTTGGACCTCTCCGCAAATATGTTGTCCGGGGGCGTACCTCCACATGTCAATTCTATTTGGCCGGTAGTGTTACTTTTGCAAGATAATCTTTTATCAGGGGTGATTCCGAACACACTACTGTTGGATGTCACTGTACTTGATCTGAGAAACAACAGGTTTTCTGGGAATATTCCAGAGTTTATCAACACACAGAACATCACTATTCTTCTTCTCCGGGGGAATAAGTTAACAGGACGTATGCCTCACTGTTTTTGTGGTCTAAGTAACATCCATCTTCTGGATCTTGCCAACAACAAACTGAATGGATCCATACCTTCATGTCTTAGCAACATCTCGTTTGGTTTGGGAAATGAGGATATGTCAGATGAATACGATACCAGTACTGGTGTTAGTAGTGGTGGAAGGTCACGTCCTATTAGTTCATTACAACTAGAAAATATGGGCACATATTTAAAGTCTGAGCTTGTGACAGATCCATTTATTTTCAGATACTCTGCAGAATCCCGTACTGAAATTAAATTTTTAACAAAACACCGATACGATGCTTACATGGGTGGGAATCTCCTAAATTTTCTGGATTGGACCTCTCAGAAAATGAGCTGAGTGGTGAGATCCCAGGAGAGCTAGGAGGTCTTATAAAGCTACATGCTCTTAATCTCTCTCACAACCATTTATCAGGTGTGATACCAGGAAGCTTTTCAGGTATGAAGAATATGGAAAGCCTTGATTTTTCTTTTAATAAACTGCACGGCCAGATCCCACCAGAACTTGCAGAACTTAGCAGCCTAGCTATCTTCAATGTATCTTACAACAACTTTTCAGGTGTCATTCCACAAGGAAGGCAATTTAATACCTTCGATATGCTAAGCTACTTGGGTAATCCTCTTCTATGCGGACAACCAACCAACAGAAGCTGCAATAATGGTAATAACTTTCAAGAACCAGGGAGTACTAACGAAGTGAAAGATAATGAATCCACAATCGACATGATATCTTTCTACTGGAGCTTTATTGCATGTTTTGTGATAATATTTCTTGGATTACTCGGGTCAATCTCTATTGATTCTCGTTGGAGCAGATCTTGGTTCTACATCGTCGATGCTTTCATCCACAGGGTGACGAAACTAGTGTGTTAAACTATTTTTGGTGCCAAATCATTTCACTGTTTTTCAGAAAACTTGCTTTCTCTGTGTGTCAGAAAACATAGCAGAACTTGTGCTTCGTACATCTGTGTTATTTATCTTTAAATAACTGTAATTCTGTGAGGCTTCAACTTGAGAAAATTCCCTATATTTCTTGTGTACCAAAACAGAAACTGTTTCTATATTATGGCGTTGTTCGTTTGTACATCTGAAAAATGCATCCATATGGTCCATCTAGATGTTTTATCAGATGTTTTGGGTGTTGTTCGTTTCTATATTATATGCATCCAGATTAATTATCTGAATGCAACTGTATGTTTGTTTTTTTTTCTAACTTGCATTTACATCGAGATGAATTTTTTACTAAAATGAGGCTATACTTGTTTTACATTTTTGACGGAAAATTATGACTTTAATATTGACAGAAAAAATATATCTTGTAGTATTGACAAAAAAAATGTGGTTTTGGCGGAAAAAATGTGTTTTTGCGATTTTGACAAGAAATTGTGTTTAATTGGTTTTGGCGAAAAATTGTGTTAAAACCGTTTTGGCGGAAAATCTTGTTTTAAACGGTTTTGGCAGAAATTTGTTTTTTTTTTTAGTTTTTGCAAGAAATTATGTTTCCCATATTTTGGCGAGAAATTGCGTTTCCCAGGTTTTGGCGGGAAATTGCATTTTCGGTTTTGGTAAAATTGTGTTTTCCGGTTTTGGCGAGAGATTGCGTTTTCGGTTTTGGCGAGAATTTTTTTTTTGGGTTTTGGCGGGGAATTACATTTTTCAATTTTGATGAAAAATTATGTTTTCCGGTTTTGGCGGGAAATTGTGTTTTTCCGATTTTGGCGAAAATTGCGTTTGTTTCAATTTTGGCGGGGAATTGCATTTCTCCGGTTTGGCAGAAAATTGCCATTAAGAAACCATAAATACATATTTGTATTTCACTTGTCATTTATCATAACATTAAAGAAGAAGAAAAATTCCCTAAGAGACCATAAATATTTGTATTTCACTTGTCATTTATCATTTTGTTTTTGTTTTCCAAAATATATTCACAATTCATATATTTATATAGAAACTAAATACATTTATTAATATTTTAAAATGAAACAAAAAAAAAAAAAGAAAACATATATATTTTAATTACGGTATCGGTAACATTTTGTTCAAAACAAACATCTTATTAATTTAAATGAAATATTGGAATCATGAGTAGCTGCAATCACTATTATCAATCGATATGCGCTTATTAATGGCAACATCGATGACAAATGAGCATGAGATTCTCTTTGTTTGACTTATTGTAACCAATCTTCCGACCACATCACCTCTTGTTTTGACTTCAAATCTCATATTCACCGGTATCTTTCCGCCTCTTTCCGTCGCCTCTAGGCTTGCTCCTGCACCGTATAATGGGATCTTTCTTCCTTCTATAACCACTGCTTCCGTATTTAGACTCTTCTTCTTTTGATAATGTTCCTGCAACTACTAATGAGATATTTGTCATACCAAAGCCTTAAATTATAATCCGAAGTTACAATCTAACATGAAAGCACATATGCTTATGACTAAATGATCTTAGAATTAAAGAATGTAGGTCCAAAACCTTATCTTATATATCAATGGTTGCTATATTTTTTGTAAATTCAATCTAACCAAAACGAGTACAGTTCCAATCTAAAGTACGTGCTCATATATAGTGCATTTGTATTAATGACAAGCCCAAACTAATGTTAAGTGGCTCAATATTATGTCATAGCCTACATTTTTAATTAGTGTTTTTTTTCCAAGTGAATATATATTTTATAAATGATTTTTTTTCTATTTCTATAAGACATGCTGCAATAGTTGCACGCCATTTCCTCTTTATAAAATACAATCGAAACATTTATTCATTTTGGATCTAAGTTATTCCTTAAATTTAGTTCTGTTCTTAAATTATAAAGAACTTTGAGCTATTTCTATTTTGTGTGATAATAAGCATTTAAGAACAAGTATAGTTTTGAAATTTTCAATATGGTATCAGAGCAGGTTTGAAATAACTTGATTCTGATACCATATTGGAGATCAGAACCAAAATAAATATGTGCTCAAAGGAGCTTAGCATTATCGAAATTTAAGGTTGCAGGATATAGTTCAAGAAGAACTTAGCAAAATTATGCACAGAATCACCGAGAGTAAAATAATTAAAAGACAATATTGAGATTGAAGGAGAGAGTTGCTCTCAACGGGACTTCTTAATGTTAAGAGGGGAGGTTCTTTACCATTCATATTTATATACACATCAACTTCCAAAAACCCTAACACACATTAGCTTAACATAATAATGGGTTTGAACAAAAAAAAGAAAAAAACATAATAATGGGCTAGTTGACATTTGTTTGGGCTTGTGGTTAATAATTTGCACTAGTTTTTTTTTTTAACTTTCCATAAAAAACTAGAGTCCTGATTTGTTAGAATTTAGAAACACATAGTTTAAACTATTAATTTTTCAAAAAAAAAAAGTCTTCATTTTCAAATTATTAGGATAACTAAAATTTTGGAAAAAAAGTTTACAGCATAAGGTTCATATACATGTAACTAGTGACCAATCCATTGACCCAAGATTAATATTTTGGTCAAGTTTTAAGTGTGATTAAACACTACAAGTTCTTAACTACAAACAAAATAATTACCTGACCGGTGGCGATAGGGAGTTGATAATAGAAGAGACTGACTGGTGTGGAACTAACATGAATACCAAATGTTGGGGCAGGATTGTATATTCCAATTCTTAATGTTGCATTTAAAGTCAGCAACTTGGTATGCATGCCATTGAAATCTGATCCTTGACCAACATAAAAGTTGCGTAGCTCGAATGTCTGCATCACATTCAACCATCACTAATCAAACATCTTCAAAAGAAACGAAAAAGGTGGTCTATACAAATAGAGTTAATGTAAGCTTTTTAAAGAAATAAAAACAATTATTATTAATACCTGAACAGAGATTTGAGCTTTGTAAGGTCTACTAGCTCCCCACGTGATAAGGCAACAGAGGGCGAAGAGAATTACAAAACTCAAAACGGCAAGTAGTGCTTGACACCTCTTTATAGACGTCACGTCCTCCATTTCTTCATACGAACCTTCTTCAAGTATACTCTCGTATTCTTTCTCTTTAGATCGGCACTTCTTGATGCTCTTCTTTTCTGATGATGATGATCGAGATATCCCGGAGAATCTACTCGCTGATGAGTTACGAGAGTGGCGGCCCAAGGAGGATGAATCGTGTGTGGG
>OVBX01000900.1:0-11977 GCA_900406325.1 Erucastrum elatum | reverse complement strand
TTCAACCGCCTCAGACGTGTGAAGCAACCGATGAAGAATTACAGGAAGAGACAGGCAAGAAAAAAAAACATCTGTTACAATGTTTCAAAATAAATTAGTTTAAGAACAAAACTTAGGTTCACTCCTATGACGAATCTTTAAATTCACTCTTCATCTAATGACCAACTAAATTGCCAACTAGATTAACGATTAAAAAATATTAAATAATTTTTAAAAATTCAAAATAATTATAAAATAAAATAGTGGTAATTTTATTAATGCTAGTACCATCATCTAAACTCTAAATCCAAATTGTATACCCTAAACTCAAATTATAAACCTTTAATCCTAAATTATAAACTCAAACTCTATATTCTAAATCCAAATCCTAGATCCTAAACGTAAACCATAAACTCTAAACCAAAAACCTAGACCCTAAACTCAAACTCTAGACTCTAAATCCAAATTGTAAATCCTATACTTTAATTCTAAACTTTAAAACCTAAATTATAAATTTAAACTATATACCCTAAACCCAAATCCAAGATCCTAAACCCAAACCATATACTCTAAACCTAAACCTATATTTTAAACTCAAATCCTAGACTTTAAACCTAAATAGTAAACTCTAGAATTTATGGTTTGGGTTTATGGTTTGGATTTAGGGTCTTGGATTTAGATTAGGGTATAAAGTTAAGGTTTATGATATATGGTTTAGAATTAAGGTATAAGATTTACCGTTTGGATTTAGAATCTAGGTTTGGGTTTAGGGTATAGGTTTTTGGTTTAGGATTTATGGTTAGGATTTATGGTCTATGATTAGGATTTAGGGTATAGAGTTTAGGTATATAATTTAGGGTTTAGAGTTTAGAATTTGATTTTAGGGTATAAAATTTGAATTTAGGGTTTAGATAGTGGCATTAGCATTATTAAAATTGATATATTTTTGTTTTTTAATTATTTTGGTTTTTTTAAAAAAATATTTAATATTTTTTATCATTAATCTACTTGACACTTTGATTGGTTATTAGAGGAGGGGTAAATTTAAAGGTTCACCCTAGGATTTTCTTGTCCCACGAGCTAAGACAATAATGAGAGATTTCTTGCCATCTACGTTATCACTTGATTATATATTTTACTATAGAAAACTCATTTTATTGCATTTATGTGTTACAGAAAGGGAACAGATGAAAGAAAGGTTTGCGAAACTGCTTCTAGGAGAAGACATGTCAGGAGGAGGCAAAGGTGTTTCATCAGCAGTGGCGTTATCAAACGCAGTCACAAATCTTTCAGCATCAGCGTTTGGAGAGCAACGGCGTTTAGAGCCAATGCCAGAGGACAGAAAAGAACGGTGGAGAAGAGAAATGGGATGGCTTCTCTCCGTTACTGATCATATAGTGGAATTCTCTCCAACACAACAAACAAACAAGGATGGTTCTTCCATTGAGGTAATGATTACGAGACAGAGAGCAGATCTTGTCTCCAACATCCCTGCTCTTAAGCAACTCGATGTGATGCTCACAGTAAGTAAAAAAAAAAACCTCTTTCTACTTCATTTGCATCTGCATCAAAACATGATCTAAGGGTTGTTATTTTGTGTAGGATTGTCTTGATAAATTCAAGGATCAGGATGAGTTCTATTACGTCACAACCGATTCTCCGGAGTCTTTAAACAGGAACGACGATAAATGGTGGCTACCAACAGTGAAAGTTCCACCTAAAGGCTTATCCGAAACGTCGAAAAGGTTTTTACTGAGTCAGAAAGAGTGTGTGAGCCAAGTGCTTAAATCAGCAATGGCCATAAACGCGGAAGTTTTGTCTCAAATGGATATCCCTGAGAGCTACATCGATTCCCTTCCCAAGGTATAATAAAACCTAAACACTAAGCACTAAGAGCCATTTTGATTACTATCCTTATCAATTTTTGTTTGAATTTAACAGAATGGGAAAGCTAGTCTTGGAGACATGATCTACAGAATGATAACACTAGACATGTTTGATGTAGAGAAGTTCCTTCTTGAAATGGACTTATCATCTGAGCACAAGATTCTAGATCTTAAGGACAAGATTGAAGCTTCGGTTGTGATATGGAAGAGAAAGATAGTGCAGAAAGACAATAACAAGTCTTCATCTCCGTTTAGTACTAATCTGAGTATGGAGAAGAGACAACTGCTAGAGGAAAGAGCAGAAACCATTTTGCTTCTTATCAAACTAAGGTTCCCAGGAATATCTCAGTCCAGACTTGACATCAGCAAGATACAATTCAACAAAGTAATTAATCAAAAACATGTACTAAAATCATTTTACGAGTTAACTGGTTTTATGTTCTGTCTTAAACAAACTGTTTTTTTTGTAGGATATAGGATTAGCTATAATGGAGAGTTATTCAAGAGTTCTTGAAAGCTTGGCGCACACGGTATTGTCAAGAATAGAAGATGTCCTTGTAGCTGATCAGCTAACTCAGGACCCTGAAAGCTTGTTTTGTAAGAGATATATAGTGAAGGAGACAGAGAGTCCTAAGAAGGAAGAAGAAAAAAACTTTTGTCTTTTAGAGGAGAGACCGGTAAAACAGAAGGCTATCATATCACTGTCAGAGGTAATGCAATGGGATATGGAAGACAAGAACGATGCACCACTCAAGGATTCAGGCAAGAAATTGTTGACCAGAGTGTCAACCATGATCATGGCTGCTAACAACAAGAAGAGTACCTCTTATCTTGAATCTCTTGGAACCACAAGGAGTCCAGCAGCAAGTCAATACTCTTGAGAAGAGTTTTTATTTTGTAAAATTAGGGAATATGATGTAACAGAGAAACATAATATACATAAAATCAAAAATCATTTAAAGGATTTGAAGTATTGAGAAATGTTTATGGGATTATAAGGAGGGAAAGAAGGTAACAAACATGCATGAATCTAAATCAGAGCTTGCCACGAGGACCGAGCTTAGGCTTCTCCTGAGGACCTCTCTTGATGGGAAGAACATCTCCGGTGGAGGAAGCGCTGACATAAGTAAGCAAAGATCCTCCTCCGATGATCAAGAACTTGAGGAGCAATCCTCTCTTTGTGAATGGGGCAGCGAATGTCTCAAAGAACTTGCTCTACAAGTAAGCAAACAAGAAGATAAATCTTTTTTGACAATACTGCTTCCAAAGTATAAAAACCGATTTAGGATTTTGAGATTAATAGACCTGAAGAGGGTTGTAAGGAGAAGGAGCATCAGAGCCGTATAGATCCCATTGACCTGTTGTGTTTCCCAAGTCTTCTAAGTCAAAGTAGACACTNTGCAGCGAATGTCTCAAAGAACTTGCTCTACAAGTAAGCAAACAAGAAGATAAATCTTTTGACGATACGGCTTTCGAAGTATAAAAATCTATTTAGGGTTTTGAGATTAATAGACCTGAAGAGGGTTGTAAGGAGAAGGAGCATCTGAGCCGTATAGATCCCATTGACCTGTTGTGTTTCCCAAGTCTTCTAAGTCAAAGTAGACACTTTTGTCTCCATACTTAGCCACCACGGCACCAGACCTAGATGAAGAAACAACCTCAAGCTAATTGATTACCAAATCATATATCATTCTTTAGCATTTTCATCACTATTTTTATGCCATAGACACTTGGTCTTCAAATACGAAGTTATAAACTATAGACGAAAAATTCAAATCTGTATTGTAGTTTTCACTAGCATTTTAAGTTAGTAGATAAATATAGAGGTGTGGTTTACCGGATTGATTTGGTTTTGATGCTTAGGCGAGAAGGCTTGAAGGAGAGCTTGGCTCCGGCGAGTGAGCTGCCCCCAAGGCCTTTAACGGCGACGGATGGTTTCACGGCGGCGACGGTTGCAAGAGACGCCATGAGGTTTGATCACTATCTTCCGTTGTTGTGGCTAACAATGGGTGATTAAGAATTTGTTTCAAGAGATAGCCTTTACTCAAAATGAGTGGGTTTTGATCTTCGTCTGACGTGGCTAACTGAGAACTCATCTTGAAGATTTGTTTATGCCAATCGGGATATGACACGTGGAATATGGTAAGATAATGCTATCTTCTAAGTTCTAACTGAAAGTAGTTCCATGACTTCTTGTTTGGAAGCTAGGAGCGCCTTTACGGTCTATAGGTTTTGCTTTAGGTCCCTTGTTTTATGTTTATTTTGGAAAAGGCCCAAATACGTCTGCGGTTTATGGAAAAAAATTCAGCCGGTCGCAAGTTTTTTGAACCATCAGTTTATTTTGGGCTATGATCTTGATCTCGAGAAAGTGTTATAAATCAAAATATAAATACTTTCGTTACCTCAAAAAAAAAGATAGTTAAATGACACTGTGTCAAAGTCGGCTTATGTGAATGCCTGAATGGCATGGTGAAGGCAATATGATTTTTATTTTGTGCAATTTGTGATACGACTTTGTCACAAACAATTTCTATCGAATGTGCTAGGTGAGAAATAGCTTTTCTAGTTTCTAGTCGATATCGCATGTATACATTTCATTTGAACACACAACCCTAAAATACTCAACCTGTTTTAAATTGTAGATAGTTTTGGCTAACAATACTAATATTAAAAAGTGATTATATGTTAAAATATCATTTAATATATAACTTCAACCACATATAAAATAGGCAACATAATTGAATTGGTTACATACTACTTAATAAATACAAAATTATGTTACTATACTAAAACTATTTATTTTGTAAAATAACTTTTTTATTACTAAAACTACTTACAGTAGAAAACGGAAAGAATATATTTTTCAATTTAAATAAAACACATATTATTAACTTCCATTTGATTTGTGGTGGCTGAATAATAAGAGACGTCCATGTGTTTTAAGACTTTTGCAGTGCAAATCCTCAGATTAATTATCGTCGATTTTGATGAAAACACAAAATAAGCAACTTTAAGTTATGATTTTTTTATATAATCAATCAACTATTGATGCAATTAACTAACTATATCATTTTCATGTGTTGAACATAGTACATCAAACGCTAGAGAGAGAGAAAAATAAGAAAAAGTTGTGTTGCGTTTCGGTCGATGGTGAGGCTCCTCTAGCCACTATCGGTCCGAATTATGTTCCTTTATCGCCTTGTTTGCATGCTTTTGTGATTACCAGGAGGCGGTGAATTCTTCAGTGTGCTATCGCCGACTTATTATCCCGGGAGGCGGTGGCTTCTCCAGCAGCACTAGCGCTGGTGCGTTTCCTTGGGTTTTCTCGAGTTTATCCCGTTCTAGTCGATCTATGAGTCTGTGCTCCATCTGATATTCTGCCTCTCAATCTAATATATGTTGCCGCTTGCTTGTAAGTCGAAGATGGAGGGTCGACTGTAGGCGTTTAATCTCTATGGTGGTTTCGTAGATCTGTGTGGATATAGTTACACATTATTTGAGTTTTACTTTGAAGTTTGGTTGGTTTTCCTCCCGGATCTGATTTTGCTGTCGATTGAGAGCCGTCGTGTCATTGTTGGAGGAAGAAGGGTGGCTTTCGTTAGGACACATGTCATTTTGTTCGACGTGTGTTCGTACATGTGGGATGGTTGAATCGACCTTCTTCTGTAATGGGTTTAGGTTTGATTTGGGTCGGTGTTGGATCTTTACTAGTGTTTGTTGTTGGCCTTGTTTGTTGGGTCTGGTTGCCTATTCGTTTTGAGATTTATGTTGTAAAAAACTTTGTTTAATAAAATACTAGATAGCAAAAAAAAACTATATCATTTTCATACGGTCTCAAGTAGATATTTCTGCTGATAAACAATGGTGTGGTTTTTGTTCTTTATTGTCAGAACATTTTATTCATCTTGTAGTTAATCACATAATAAAGACGAAAGAGGTAGGATCTTCAAAAAATAAATTAATGAGAGGACAAGATCCCACGAGAGTGGGGGATCTAATTGAATTGACCCCTAAGACATGGGAGATGCAAACAAAAGAGGGCAGAGAAGAGACGTTTTCTAATTGGAGTTTGTCAAGTGACGGAATCTATTGGAATCCACAACTAAAGTCACTAGGCTCTGTCCTTTCACACATGAAATAGAAAATCACGGAGATTCCATACCTGTGGAGAGAGAGAAGAGAAATGTGACTAGCCACCAATAAATTAGACACAAATTCTGAGGTCAATAACCATTCCTTTATATGTATATGATCCTGCTAATTGCCAGCAAGTGCGTGCAACATCAACTTTCCAACTCCATCTTCACATTAACCAACACTTGCATGCCCTTTTTTTAGTGATATTTTTTGGGATAAACTTTTTTTTAGTGATGTTCAGTATTACTCCCTCCGTTTTTTTTATTATAAATCGTTTTAGAACTATGCACGGAGATTAAAAAAATATTAATTTTTTAGATTTTCGAAACAAAAACATCATTAACTGTTTACATAACTATAATTCAACCAATACAAAAATAGAAAATATTTTATCATTGATTATACTGCATTAACTGTTAATAAATTTTACATAAGAAATCGAAAACGTCTGATAATTTGAAACAAAAAAAACTTCTCTAAAACGACTTATATTAAGAAACGGAGAGGGTACTATATATTAAGGGCCCATATATTAATTCATTTTTTGTCTACTACAATGAATATAATTTTCACCTATTTATAATATCATATTCATTATGCTTCATAATAAATATCATTCTAACCATTTTTTTGTTATACAAAAAGTATTAGTTTACAATTTCAATGCAAATTATACTTAATTTTAGCTGAAAATTAAATAAAAATTGTAATAATTTTATAAATAATTTTATTTATCTGAAAAGTATTGGTCAATGAGGTGTAATTAATAACAACTTACATATATTTTAGCAATTTTTTTAATCTGTGTGAAAAATGTTAAAGTGACACTTATTCAGAAACATAGAAAATAGTAAAATAAACATATAAGTATTTTTTCCTTGCAAATTTGGTATATTTGTGTGTTTACGTAGTATTGTTCCTATGCAAATGTATCTGATGCTTCAAAATGAATTTTATAAAACATTATTTCTTTTGTTATGATCATGTTCTGAAGATAATTAAGTTAAAAAATGTTCTAAGGATAATTAAAAAAAATAGTGGATGTGGTGTTTTCGATATATTATTGTTAGATGATGTTACTTGAGCAACGATTTGAAGAAAAGAGAGAGAAACGAGAAGAGTTTGTTACGATCAAAATGATTTCTTATTCTCGTTAAAACTTTCAGTTACAATGATTAGTCTATATATAGACGTTGGTAAACCGGAATGAGTAAACCAAATCAATACATTGCACTTGATTATACCAAACTAAACCATGACTCTAATATCCCCTCTCAAGATGGCGACGAGAGTGAAAGAAGTCCCATCTTGCCAATAAGAGAATGGAAGAGACCAGGGTGTAGCGGCTTGGTAAAAACATCAGCAAGCTGATTAGTAGAAGTTACATGTAGAGTCTTGATCAAACCACACTTAATCATATCACGAACTTTGTGGCAATCTGATTCCAAATGCTTAGTTCGTTCATGAAAAACTGCATTGTTTGCTATGTGAATGGCGGCAGTGGAATCACAGAAGAACGGCACAGGAGCTAGTTGAGGCGCTTCGAACTCACGGAGCAGATTAACAAGCCATTGGACTTCACGTACTGCATAACTCATAGCTCTATACTCGGATTCGGCAGAGGAATGAGAGACGGTATCCTGCTTCTTTGATTTCCAAGAAATCAAAGAGTGGCCAAGAAACATACATAATCCACTGGTAGAACAGCGACTGTCCTTGCAAGAATTCCAATCAGCATCAGTGAAAACAGTAAACACCAAATCATTAGTAGCAGAGTAGAATAAACCCAAACCAATAGAGCCTTTCAAGTAATTCAGAACACGATAAGCCGCTTTCAAATGAGAAGACTTTGGGGCAGAGCAATACTGACAAAGTTTGTTAACAGCAAACGTGATATCCGGTCTTGTGATCGTGAGATACATAAGCTTGCCCACGAGACGACGATAGTGAAGAGGATCATCAAGCAATGGTTCTTTACTATCTTGACATAGAATACTTGAAGGTTCCATAGGAGTACTAGACGTTTTTGAAGCAAGATAACCAGTGTCTTCAAGTAACTCAAGAGTATACTTACGTTGAGTCACAGAGATTCCTTGTGCTGAACGAGCAATTTCGAGACCCAAAAAATACCGAAGAGGTCCAAGGTCGCAAAGCTTAAAATGATCAGACAAGGAGGTTGTAACAGAGACAGCATCATCTTCAGTTGTAGAAGCAATAATGATATCGTCTACATAGACCAAGACTGCGATATAACGACCTTCAATGCGGCGAATAAACAGAGTATGGTCGGAATGAGACTGTTGAAATCCAAGAAGAGTAAGAGTGGCACTGAATTTCAGGAACCATTGACGAGAGGCCTGCTTTAAGCCATATAGAGACTTATTAAGATGGCATACTGCATTTGGAGGCAAGATAACTCCAGGTTTTGGTGTGTAACCAGGAGGAAGTTTCATGTAGATTTCTTCCGTAAGTTCACCATTTAGAAAAGCGTTGGAGATATCAAGTTGCTTCAAATGCCATTTCTTGGCTGCAGCTACAGCAATGAGAGTCTTGACTGTAGTCATTTTAGCAAACGGAGAAAACGTTTCAACGTAATCAATCCCCTCTTGCTGTGTGTAGCCCTTAGCGACCAGTCGAGCTTTGTAACGTTCCAGAGTGCCATCAGCATTAAGCTTGACTTTATAAACCCACTTGCATCCAATAGCATGTTTATCAGAAGGTAAAGAAACAATGTCCCATGTATGTGTTGACTCAAGAGCAAGTAACTCATCATTCATCGCCTGTAACCATTCATCAAACTTCTTTGCTTGAGTGAAGGACGAAGGCTCAGGATGAAGAGACAGAGCACATATATAAGATTTGTATCCTTCAGATAACTTGTCCATTGAAATGTAAGAAGCCAGAGTATAAGGAATTGCAGTCTCCGTTAGATTACAATAGTAATCATGTAAGTAAGCCGGAGATTTGCTTTTTCTTTTGTCCATAGTTGAAGTCTCTGCAGTAGAACTCTGTGGAAGAATGTCATTCACCACTGCAGGAGATTCCCTCTCAACTGCAGGAACGGCATCTACAATATCATGAGAACCAGTTACTGCTTGAGATTCCCTCTCTTTTGCAGTAGTGGTGTCTACATGATCACAAGAAGTGTCTACTGTTGCAGGATTCAAAATGGAGAAAAAATCATTCTTCATATCACCAGTATGTTGAAATGGGAAGATGTCTTCATGAAATACAACATTGCGTGATATGATTATCGTCTCTGTCTCCAAGTCCAAGAGCTTATAACCTTTGTAACCCGCCGGATAACCAAGAAAAGCACAAGGTTTAGCTATTGGCTGGAACTTATGACGATTCTTGGGTGATGTTGAGCAGTAAACTAAACATCCAAAGACTCTCAAGTCTTTATAATTTGGCAGGTTATGAGTTAAAACCTGGAAAGGAGACTTGTTGTTGAGAAGCGGTGTTGGAAGTCTGTTGATAATGAACACGGCTGTCAACACACAATCTCCCCAATATTGTAAAGGTAAGTGAGATTGAAACATCAGAGAGCGAGCTACATTTAAAATGTGCTGATGTTTCCTCTCAACGACTGAGTTCTGTTGAGGAGTCTCAGGACAGGAATGATATGCAACAATTCCTTTCTTGTTGTAAAGAGAAGTGAACTTCAGTTCAGGAGCATTGTCAGACCTCACACCCTTGACGTTAGCATTATATTGCTTCTCTACCATCGTAAGAAAATCCGGGAACACTTGTAGAACTTCTGACTTTGTGCGTAAAAGATATATCCAAGTTACTCTGGTATGATCATCCACAATCGTCAAGAAGTATCTATAGCCTTCTGGTGTTGGCTCAGAAAACGGTCCCCAAATATCTATGTGAAGGAGTTCAAACGCAGTAGTCCGAATGTTGTTGTTGGAGACATACAGAATGTGTTTTTGTTTAGCTAAAGGACAGATGGAACAATGAAAGGTACCTTTATTCTTTTGTTTGATTCCAAGTACATCAGTAACCAAATCAATTATGTCCACAGAGGGATGACCAAGTCTATTATGCCACAAAGAATTGTCAACAACAACATTAATAGAAGGAAGAGTCTTCAAGGTTGAAGGATCCATGGTGAAAGCTCCATCCATGACGTATAGATTAGCAATCTCTTCACCCTGACCAATCATCAATCCCTTGATAGGATCATGTATGAGACAAGAGCTTTGATCAAAAGTAACTCGACAACCCAAATCCTTCGTGAGGTGACTTATACTCAATAAGTTCAAACGAAAGTCAGGTATGTAGAGAACATTGTTGAGCAAAAGATATTCATTGAGTCTGATCTGACCAATGCCTTTGATGCTAATATTCTGACCTGTAGGAAGTGTGACTGATCTATTTATAGAGTCAGAAAAACTTTCAAACAGAGATCGATCATGGGAGACATGGTGTGTGGCACCACTGTCTATTATCCATGAAGCAGAAGAAAGAACATTATCTGTAGCACGAAGAATCCCAAGAAAACCAATAGTTGAAGAAGAGAAAGCCATACCGGGCAATGCAGTGATCGTTCCAGTGGATGTAGAGGCATAGTTAACTTGACTCGGTTGAAGTTGAGTGTTGAAATAGTCAATAACACTCTGTATCTGATCCTTGGAGAGAGTATTGATAGCAGAAGAAGTGTTATCACCACGTTTGATGTCATTAGCAGCCAACTGAGCCACAACTGGTTTCACGATGTTGCTTTGCTTCTCAGAGTTACTCTGTTTCTCACTGTTAGGATTCTTCTTGTGTTTAAAAGATGGGGGATAACCATGAATTTTGTAGCATTTGTCAATGGTATGACCATTGTAACCACAGTGAGAGCATACTAGTCTCGGTTGTTTAGGAGTATTCATGGCATTGATGGAAGCAGAAGTGTCATCATGAGAAGCAACATGAAAAGCACTAGCATTCGGTAGAGGAGCAATGTTGCGTTGATTGAAATCCTGATCAAGCAGATTGTAGACTTCCGAAAGCAACGGCATATGCTTTTTCATGATGATTTGACCCCTAGCAGTTGCATAAGAATCATTGAGACCAGCAAGAAATTTGATGACTTTTGTTTGCTCAACCTTCGTACTCATAGCTTTGCAGCAAGCACACGTCTGACAAGTCTTTACACACTCAGCACCATCAAGATCATCCCAAAGTGTCTTAAGCTTCGTATAATAAGAAGATAAATCCGATGAGCCTTGTTGCAGAGACCATATTTGCTGAGTTAACTGATAGGAACGCGGCAAGTTTGTGAGATGAAATCTCGTCATCAAATCCCTCCATATCTCAGATGCATCGTTAAAACGTAAGATGCTTCCATAAATCGCTTTTGTAACCGAATTTAAGATCCAAGACTTCACCATACTATTGCATCTCGACCAAATTCTATAATGAGGATGCGATTCAGCTAATCTAGGCAGAGAACCATCAACAAACGCAATTTTGTTCTTCGCATCTAGAGCAATAGTTATCGCAATACTCCAAGTATTATAGTTTGTTCCGTCAAGTACCTCAGTAATGAGAGAAGTGCCTGGATTATCACCATTTGCGAGGAAGTATGGTGAAAACTGGATTCCGCCAAAGTCGAGTGAGTCCGATGACGAGATCGGTGGAATGACCGGAAATGGAGAAATCGGAGCTCGTGACAGTGGTGGAATCGTCGGGATTTGCACCGGAATAGGTGGATCTGGAATGGATTCCGTTGGGACGGTGTTCGATGAAGAAGCGCGAGCTGGATTAGCTGATTTTGCAGCTGATCCATTAGTGCGAACGGTTCTTCGTGTAGATCGACGTAGAGTGACCATCGTGCGATCGATGAGGATGAAACGATGAGCTTGATGATGATGGAAGCTCGGATCGTACTCGTTGAATTTCAATTCAACGCTCTGATACCATGTTACTTGAGCAACGATTTGAAGAAAAGAGAGAGAAACGAGAAGAGTTTGTTACGATCA
>OVBX01000899.1:2666-31390 GCA_900406325.1 Erucastrum elatum | reverse complement strand
GTCGAGTTTCGTGAAGAATCCGTTGTCATCGGCGAAGTAGAAGAGGGATTCGCCATAGATCGATCCAAGAAAACAATCGAATAGTAGATCAATCAAAGAACAAATCGATCGAGGAACAGATCAATCGAATGATCGAAGAATCGATGAAACGTATAGAAGAATCACGAACAGAATCTCAGAAATGGTAAGAATCAGAAAATGAAGGAATCGCGAAAGAGAAATCAACGGAACACTCATGAGAAAAGAATGAGAAGAAAGCTCAGAGATCAAAGTGGAAGAAGATTGTCATAGCTCTGATACCATATTAGTAAACAGAGAAGAAGATGATGAAGCTCAAGCTTTAGCTCATGGTGAAACGAAGAAGAAGAAGATGAGATGAAAAAGTTTGTTAGATTCCTTAATCGTTTGTAACAAACGGTATACAATATATATATATATGTATGGTTAGGTGAAAGGAAGCCTAAACCGATACAAACCATAATTCTAATTTATACTAAACCGGGTCATACTAATACCTTCCATAAGTTGCACCATATCAAAGTCTTTGGGTAGATTAAAGCTATAACTTGCAGTACCGTATTGAAGCGAACAAATACAACTTGGGTGAATGTATATTTATCTCTACAGTGGATCATTAATTAGTTTTTGGTTAGCTCCAAGTTTATTTATAATATCAATGTTAAAATGCCTAAAGAGTAGGGTAGAGTCTATTCTCTGGATTGAGATGAAGAAGATCAGGAAACTAACCGTTAATGGACCGGTAGAAAAATCGAAGGTTGAGGGAGGAGGACATTTGTTCGCAAGCATCCCCGCCATTGATTTTTTTTCTCGTTGATTACTGCGAGTTCTGATGTTCGGTAATAGAGTGGGTCTATATTAAGATATGAGCTTCTAAATACTAATATTTGGGCCTTGGGCATTCTGAGATCGTCTCTAACGGAAAAGAGTTCCTTGGACGGCGTTTACCAACAGAAGACCACTCAGGTGACGTAAGTAGATTCGGAGGTGGAAAGTGGTAGCACGTGAGCCGACCAAAAGCATGGGAACTCAAGACTCAGAAATCTAAATTCCTTTTGCCTTCGTCACTTGGGATCACGAAAGGGCTATTTGTACTTTTCAAAAGAGAATGAAAAAGGAATCTCTGATCCTTTTAGTAAAATGTTTCCGGCTTGCTTAAAGATTTTTTTTTTCCATTTGGGGAGAGGGCATGCTTGCTTAAAGTTTTACATTAATAATTCCACCCATTGAGAATACGTAAACAATTTTTTTCTGCCACCACCAATATTAGAGAGGAAATGTACTCGATGCCCTCAGCGAAAATCAGTGGCATGTTTACCTTTTTCTAGTATTTTTTTTAGCGTTACGACTCGATTGATTGTGACTATCCAATACTGTATACAGTATATACAACAAATTTGACTATCCATATCATTATGAGAAAACCCTAAAATATGCTACAACATACATTATCATGTCTATACCGCATTATTTTTCTGTGTGCGTTTATTGCCAATCGATCGTTGACCTTGAACAAGACTAATACTTAAGATGCAAGTGAAAGCACTGTGGCACAAACATTTGGTTGAAACGCTATATAGTTCTTATACACCCACACCCAATACCTATATGGCATTTAAATGGTTTGCGTTGACCATTCGTTTACTTATCATCTTCTAGTTTCACTTCAACTTCTCACTTCTGCAGTATGTGTCAAAGGCAAATATTATCATGTTATTAATAAAAGACACATATACACGCAATATATCACTTGATACATGTCATTAGTTCTATAATAATTAGATTGCTTAGAAGCTAGAAGGTAGAATACATATATGTATATAGAAAAACATACTTGTATTATGAATTGATGATGGCGCAATGGTTGAAAATTTAACATGTAGACTTAGAGACTAGTGTCCAAGCGTGTCCAACACCGTGTGCAAAAATCATTATGGATAATAACAGATGATGTGTTTCAAAAAAAAAAGATAATAACAGATGAAAAATATCCAGCCATTATTAGATTAGATTTTTGGCTGACATCTTTTGTTACATATAAAAAACTCAAACTTCTATACATACATATTCCATACATTTAATACAGAGGTCATGATGACAAAGAAAACTAGCACCTTGCATGGGATGATGGGAACATTTTATCAAACACAGTACAGCTTGAGGATCACATTGCTAAACATATACATTGGCTGCGCAATACCATCATCTTGTATTCATGGACCACCAACCAACCCAATTTCGTTTTCATGAAAAAAGGAAGAAAAAAACATATAGAAGATACATAGAACAATGAACAAGATGCACCACCCCGACCACACCACCCCACCCACCACAAAAGTGATAAAAATGAGAAAATGGAAGAATCAAACCGGGGTCTACCTGATATGCCACTAACCGCCAACCGGGGCACTAAACGAAAAACTCTTATAAATATACAATCACAAATCTCCAAGCAAACAAAAAAAAAACACAAAAGAAAAAAAAAACAAAGAAAGAAGAAGAAGAAGAAGAAGATGGGAAACTGTTTAGTAATGGAGAACAAAGTGATAAAGATAGTGAGAAATGATGGGAAGGTGCTTGAATATAGAAAACCCATTTGTGTTCATCACATCCTTACTCAGTTCTCTGGCCACTCTGTCTTCGACAACAATACTAGTTGTCATCTTCTGCCTGATGCTAAGCTTCTCTCTGGTCGTCTCTACTACCTCCTCCCAACAACAATGAACAAGAAAAAGACCAAGAAAGTGACGTTTGCAAACCCCGAGGTGGAAGAAAAAGAAAGATTAACAAGCCAAGATGATCATGATGATACTTGTGAAAGCAAGAGCAACATAGATGACAATAAAACCGTGGGTGCTGTGAGAATGAAGATCGTTGTGCGTAAGCAAGAGTTGAAGAAGCTGCTTCAAGGAGGGTCTGTCCATGAGATGGTGTACCAAACTCTTGAGAAACACGTTTTGCATACTGATGATGATGATGATGATAATCTTGAATGTAATGGAGGTTGGAGACCTGTGTTAGATAGCATACCCGAATCTGAATACTTCTCAGAAGAATACAACAGATAGATCAATATATAAACATATATACAAAAAAGGTCTTGGGTTTGTTCAAGATTAAAATGTTTTTGGGTTTTGATTGTATATAAACTTTGTCAAGAAACTTGTTTGTGTAAAAGGTTTCTTGTTATTCATCGTAGGTCAAAGACCTCATTATATACTCGTACAATGTTTCCTAAAGCATAAGGGAGATATATACACGTGCTTTGTTCTTTCATGAAAGACCGGGTTCGTACTTATGTGAATTGCAGCCTTATTATCGCAATACAGAGGAATGGGACTCGTAAACTTGACCCCAAGTGACTGTAACAGACCTCGTAACCAAAGAATCTCCTTAAGAGTAAACGCCATAGCACGGTATTCGGATTCCGCGGAAGATAGAGATACTGTCTTTTGTTTCTTCGTTTTCCAGGATATAGGAGATCCTGCAAACTGAATAAACCAACCCGTCAAGGATCGTCTGGTAAGAGGACATGCTGCCCAGTCAGCATCACACCAGGCCGTTAAAGTTAGATCACTATCAGCTCTCAGCAACACGCCCTGGCCAGGAGTACCTTTGAGATATCTCACCACTCGAAGAGCTGCATTCCAGTGAGATACACGGGGCTTATGCATAAACTGAGACAGAACATGTATTGAGTATGACAAATCTGGCCTTGTGTTGCAGAGATAAATTAATTTTCCCACTAGCCTCCTATATGGAGCTGCATTGTCGAGGTGCTCACTTGTGTCAAGCGCCAATTTATGATTCTGCTCGAAGGGAAAATCTGCAGGTTTTGCAGCAAGAAGACCGGTTTCCTTGAGTATATCCAGAACATATTTGCGTTGACACAGGTATATACCAGTCGGACTTCTTGCAAGTTCAATGCCCAAGAAGTATTTAGAAATTCCAAGATCCTTCATATGAAAACATTGACTGAGATATGACTTGAAAGTGTTGATGACTGAAACTGTACTCCCCGAGATGATCAAGTCATCAACATACACTAGAACATGTAGTCTAGTAGTTCCATTTTCAAGCGTAAAAAGTGAGTAGTCTGACCGGCTCTGCTCAAACCCATAGTCCAATAAAGATGATGTCAATTTTGCGAACCAGCATCTCGGCGCCTGCTTCAGACCATACAGAGATTTCCGCAGTCGACAAACCTGATCTTTTTCTGTTCCTCGAAAACCAGGTGGTAGACGCATGTACACTTCTTCTTTTAAATCACCATGAAGAAACGCATTATGCACGTCCATCTGATGCACCTCCCAGTTGAGTGATGCAGCAAGTTGTAAGAAACTGCGAACGGTAGTCATTTTTGCAACCGGAGCAAAAGTCTCATCATAATCATCTCCTTCTACTTGTTTATTTCCGCATACGACCAGACGCGCCTTGTGACGTTCCAATGTACCATCTGCTCTAAACTTTAGCCGGAAAACCCATTTACATGCCAAGGCTTTCTTCCCCTTTGGCAGTGTAACAATCTCCCAAGTATCACTGTCTTCTAGTGCATCTATTTCTTGTCTGACCGCAAGTCTCCAGTTCGCATCTTCCATTGCCTTTTTGAACGAGGTTGGCTCACACGCGATTGTGATAGATGCCAAGAACTGACAATGGTTAACTGAGAACACTGAGCAACCTATGTAATCTGAGATCGAGTATAAAGCAGGAGATGAGGCTGAAAAATCAGGAATAACTGTGTTCAAAACGTAGTCTTGAAGCTTCAGAGGCAGTTGTTTATTTCGATGACCTCGACCCAAAATAACTTCTGGAGCGATCTGTTCTGTTTCAGAGCTTTCTGGAGTTGCAGAAGAGGAAGTTATAGGCATTGTTTCCATCGTCAATTCAGCAGAAGAAGTCTCATTCAGTTCCTCTGAGGCATTACTATCTGAGTCATCATTCGACTCGTCAGGATGTATATCTTCTTGCGTTTTCTCTTCGGAATCTGTAATTGCAGAAGGTATAACATCATGATCTCTTTCTACAACTGGTAATGAAATGATATTTTCCGAAAAATCATCATCCAAGACCACAAGATTTTCATTCTCACTGCGCTGAGGCAAGGAAGCAGTCGGGGTCGTTGTTGTGGTTTTCGCAAATGGGAAATCAGTTTCGAAAAAGACAACATCTCGCGAGAAAAAAATTCTTTTTGTCTCGAAATTGTATACACGCCAGCCTTTCTTTCCGTTGGGGTAGCCAAGAAAGATGCAGCGTATGCTTCTGGATTCAAATTTGTCTCCTTTATGAGACTGATTATGTGCAAAGCACAGACTACCAAACACTCGCAAGTGTTGTAGAGGTGGGGGCCGTTTATGAAGCATTTCAAACGGGGTTTTTCCATTCAGCAGAGGTGTTGGAGTACGATTAATCAAATATGCAGCAGTAAGAACGCACTCTCCCCAGAATTCTATAGGAAGTGATCCCTGGAACCGCAGTGCACGTGCAACATTCAGTATATGTCTGTGCTTTCGTTCCACTCGTCCGTTCTGCTGCGGTGTGCCGACACATGAGGTTTCATGGAGTATTCCCTTTTCTCTAAAAAAACTAGACATGCAGATAAATTCTGTTCCATTGTCGCTGCGTATAGTTTTAACAGTTGTCTCAAACTGTCTTTCAACCAGAGATATGAAGTTTCGAAGTATTTGTGAAACTTCTTGTTTTGTCGACAGCAAATATAGCCAGACACTTCTGGTGTGATCATCTACCAGAGTGAGAAAGTAGCGTGCACCGCTGTGAGATTGCGTTCGATATGGTCCCCATAGATCACAGTGTATCAAATCAAATGAAGCCTCAGTTTTATTTAAACTTGTTGGAAACGAACAACGTGTTTGTTTAGCGCGAACACAAATCTCACACGCTTTAGAATTCAAATTCTTACAACTAGATAAAGCCAAATCCGGTAAAAAATCCAAAACTCTAGATGAGGGATGTCCCAAGCGTTGGTGCCACACATCTCGAGAAGCTGATTCCACGTGATGCACTGCTCCTGCAAGCTCCATCCCTCCAAGAAAGTACAGCCCATTTGAAACCTCAGCCACTCCAATCAGCATCCTGGTAATGCGGTCCTGAATCAAGCAAATCTTATCAGTAATCTGAAACACACTCTGCTGTTCTCTATTCAGTTGCGACACAGATATCAGGTGACAGTGCAATCCATCAACAAACAAAACATTCTGGAGAGTAAGCACGGAACTCAGCACCGCGGTTCCCTGCTTAGTAGCGTAACTAAAACGTCCATCAGGCAATTTTATTGGCAGAGGCGTTATCTCTCTTACATCAGACAACACGCCAAGCAAACAAGTCATATGATTTGTTGCCCCTGAATCAACAATCCAAGAGCATAGAGATATACCTGAAAGTGGCGTTGTAGTTGATTGCTTTCTCTCGTTCAGCATGGAGACCAAGGTATGCCACTGCTCATCGTTGAGCCCAGTCAATCCAACACGATCAGCAGCCGTTATCAAGTTCGCTGAAGGAGTAGACGTTGCAGCCAATGCCTGCATCGCGTTCACCCGGGGATTCTCTGCAAGTTGGAGACGAGGCTGCGACCCACTCGATCCACGTCCAGCTTTTGTGCTTCCACGACCCTTTGTTTGCTCAGTCCACCACTCAGGGTACCCATGTGTACGAAAGCACGCATCAGCCAAGTGTCCCCTCTTTCCACAAGTCGAACAGAGCATCTTTGCTCTCTCTTCACGCGAAGGAAAAGCGCGATTGCTCCCAAGATTCAATCCAGTTCTCACCGCATGCGCCATGTTATCCACCTTATCATTGAGAACTCGTGAGGTATGTTTCGAGTCCTCATCCTGCAACACTGCGCTGTATGCTTCATCCAGTGAAGGCAGGGGATCACGTGACAACAAGTTTGATTTCACTGCTCCGTAAAGGGACTCGTCAAGCCCTTTCAAGAACTCGTGGAGCTTATCTTCTTCACGTTCCTTCTCCAAACTAACTCCAATCTGACAGTTGCAGGTTTTGTTCTGCCGAAATTCAGACAAATCTGTCCAAAGCTTCATCAATTTTCCGTAGTAATCCTCAACGGAATCGCCTTGCTGTCTACAGGTCGCGAGCTCCGCTTTAATTCGTTGAACTCTCTGCCCGTTCTTCACTGAGTAACGTCGACGTATATGTTCCCAGTAATCACTTGCCACCTCGAGATGAGAGAGGTTCGAGCGCACCTTCTCTGCTATCGTGAGTTTCATCCATGATAACACCAAAGCATTGTTGGTCCACCAGTCTTCCAAATCATCAGAATCTTCACTTGGCTTCGGAATTGAGCCATCTACAAAACCAAACTTCTTCCTGGCTTTGAGAGCCATACGCAGATTTCCGGACCATTCATTGTAGTTAGATCCACTGAGCAACGGTTGTGAAATCACCGAACCCGGATTGTCACTCGAAGACAAATCGTACGGTGAGATCGTTCTTCGCCGAACTTCAACACGTTTCTCTTCCTGCCCAGCTTTCACCATCGATTTTCCACTTTTATCTTCATCCCTTCCATCGTTGCTTCCCATCGTACAGAATTCAAGAGAAGACGTCTGTTTTTATTTTTAGAGATTCAGCGGTTTTGATCGTATTACCGCTCTGATACCATGTCAAGAAACTTGTTTGTGTAAAAGGTTTCTTGTTATTCATCGTAGGTCAAAGACCTCATTATATACTCGTACAATGTTTCCTAAAGCATAAGGGAGATATATACATATTAACATATTTGTAAGATATGTAAGATACGTCAATAAATGGAATATATCTTCCTAACAAACTTTGAAGCTATAGATGTTATAAACTAGCCCTGGATGATATCATAAACTTTAAAATTTGTTTAGAAGAGAAGAGCTGGGATAATTCTTGTTACCGTATGGTTTTGCACGTTCAAGAGCGCTCAACAGATGGTTTGTTCATCCTATTTTTAAACATTAATGGAATTTCTATAATTAGAAATGACACGAATATTACCCAATCATCGTTTGCTTGCTCCAACATTATTACCCCATCTGATTGGTATGGTGTCATTAGTATTTTGTCCTAAAACGCAGCGTTAAGATAAGAAAACTCGGCGTTCAAATAAAACAATCTGTCATTTTCCTTGGAACTACACGTCGTTTAACCTATTCAAACGACAACACTATGACGTTTCTCTCGTAAACTGATATAACGACATCTTTTCTTGTTGTCTCTGTTACTTTGATCCAAAAAAGTGCTTAAGAACAAAAACAAAGAGAAGCCGTCGGCGTGATCTGCCCAGATATGGGCAGTGTCTGAGCTTGCGTCAACATCACCATTATCCTCCTCTCTTATCTCGTCGCGATTCCCTATGCAATCTATAATTTATTAATTCTCTCTCTCTCCCTCTACCTCCCTCCCCTGTTTCTGATTGCTTCTCTGTTCCCAAGTAAAGTCCTCTGTTTTATGTTTCTTCTTGCTTCTCGATTCAGGTAATTTCGTTATTTCCTGGGTTTATGATCTCGTCTTCATAGATTCCTCGATATTCAAAATCTGGGCAAGCAAAAACTTTCTGACTTGGTTTAAGATTCCAATAATACTCTGTTTCTGTTAACACTCTGTTTCTGTTGACACTCTGTTTCTCTTCATCAACAACTAAAGTTTCTGACTTTTGTTACCTTTCCAGTTTCCAATGGATATAAGCAACGACGCCAATGTCGATCCCTTCTCAATCGGACCAACATCAATCATGGGTCGAACCATCGCTTTCAGAGTCTTGTTCTGCAAGTCAATGATACATCTCAGACACGATCTCCTTCGTTTCTTGCTGCATTGGTTCCTAACCTTTAAGCTAACCTTTACACCCTTTGTGTCCTGGTTCCATCCCCGGAAAAACCCACAAGGGATCTTAGCCGTCGTCACAGTCATCGCCTTCGCGCTGAAACGTTACACGAGCGTGAAATCCAAAGCCGAGATGGCGTACCGGAGAAAGTTCTGGAGGAACATGATGCGCACGGCTCTGACTTACGAGGAATGGTCTCACGCTGCTAAGATGTTAGAGAAGGAGACAACAACTACTTCAAAGATGTTGAACGAGTCTGATCTTTACGACGAGGAGCTCGTTAAGCACAAGCTCAACGAGCTTCTCCACCGTCGCCAAGAGGGATCGCTCAGAGACATTATGTTTTGTATGAGAGCTGATCTCGTGAGGAACCTCGGTAACATGTGTAACTCGGAGCTTCACAAAGGCAGACTTCAGGTTCCGAGATTTATCAAAGAGTATATAGACGAGGTCTCTACTCAGTTGAGAATGGTATGTAATAACTCTGAGTCGTTAGAAGAGCTTTCTTTAGAAGAGAAGCTTTCCTTTATGCACGAGACGCGTCACGCCTTTGGTAGAACGGCTCTGCTTCTAAGCGGCGGGGCTTCTCTCGGCGCGTTTCACGTAGGTGTGGTCAAGACCTTGGTCGAGCACAAGCTCTTACCTCGGATCATCGCTGGCTCAAGCGTCGGCTCCATCATCTGCTCGGTTGTTGCCTCGAGATCCTGGCCGGAGCTGCAAGGCTTCTTCGAGAACGACTCTCTGCAGTCCTTACAGTTCTTTGACCAGCTCGGAGGCGTTTTCACGATCGTGAAACGCGTCATGACGCAAGGGGCGTTACACGATATCAGACAGCTGCAGTGCATGCTTAGGAACCTCACGTGCAACCTCACGTTCCAAGAGGCTTATGATCTGACGGGGAGGATACTTGGAATAACGGTTTGCTCCCCGAGAAAGCATGAGCCTCCTCGGTGTCTTAACTATCTGACGTCGCCTCATGTTGTTATATGGAGCGCGGTGACTGCTTCTTGTGCGTTTCCTGGTCTCTTTGAGGCTCAGGAGCTGATGGCTAAGGATAGAAGTGGGGAGATTGTGCCGTATCATCCGCCTTTTAACTTGGATCCTGAAGAAGGTAGTGAACCGTCTGCACGCAGGTGGAGAGATGGGAGTTTGGAGGTTGATTTGCCGATGATGCAGCTTAAGGAGCTGTTTAATGTTAATCATTTTATTGTGAGTCAAGCTAATCCTCACATTGCTCCGTTACTGCGTATAAAGGATTTCGTTCGAGCTTATGGCGGTAGATTCGCTGCCAAGGTAATGTATATGTCTCATACAAAGTTTAGTTTTGGTTCGAGTATTTCGGGTTTAAGTTTTTCTGTTCTAGAAAGTCAGAAACCGTACGGAAATTTACAAAATTTGGTTTGGTTTCATACGATTATTTATGGTTTTGGTTCAGTTCAGATAGCAAAGTTAGGAACCGGTTAATATCTCAAATTTTGGTTCTGTTTTTAAGGTAATTTCGGATAGTGTATGTTAAGAATCGAATAATTTGGATTTTCAGTTTTAATATCAGATAATTCGTGTTGGTCGAATAAAAATATCGAATAATTTAAATAATTTTTAGTATTTCGGATAAATAATATTCAGATATCGGGTAAATCAATTTACAAATAGTATTTTTAGAATATTTGGTTATTTATAAATTAAATATAATTAATACTTTTATTCCATGTTTCTGTTTGGTTTTCAGATTTTAGTTCTCGACTCTAGAGAGATATGATTTGTTTGGTTATTAAACAATTTGGTTTGGTTCTTGTTCAGTTTCGGTTTGTTTTTTGGATTTTCGGTTTTAGAGATATAAGATCCACTTGGTTATTTATGATTTTGGTTTGGTTTGGTTTGGGTCTTTTCATTTTGGTTCGGTAAAGTTTGAATCCTTGGTTCCGGATATGCATGCCCACGTTGAGTTATAACCGTTCTACTTGTCTTGTCTTTTTTAGCTTGCGCATCTAGTGGAGATGGAGGTTAAACATAGATGCAACCAAGTTCTAGAACTCGGCTTTCCGCTCGGTGGACTTGCAAAGCTTTTTGCTCAGGAGTGGGAAGGCGATGTAACAGTTGTAATGCCTGCTACTCTAGCTCAGTACTCAAAGATCATACAAAACCCTACTCACCTCGAGCTTCAGAAAGCAGCTAACCAAGGAAGGAGATGCACTTGGGAGAAGCTTTCAGCCATAAAAGCAAACTGCGGGATCGAGCTTGCGCTTGATGAATGCGTAGCTGTCCTTAACCATATGCGTAGGCTCAAGAGAAGTGCCGAGAGAGCAGCTTCATCGTCTCATCACGGTTTAGCTTCAACCACTAGGTTCAATGCTTCTAGAAGAATCCCATCTTGGAACGTCATTGCAAGAGAGAACTCTACTGGTTCTCTAGATGATCTAGTCGCTGACAGTAATCTCAGGAACTTAAGCGATAGTGAAACAGAGAATTCGGATTTGAGTTCCTGGACAAGAACTGGTGGACCGTTGATGAGGACAGCTTCTGCTAATAAGTTCGTTGATTTTGTTCAGGGTCTTGATGTCGACATTGCATTGACCAGAGGGTTTAGTAGCAGCCCCAGTTCTCCAGCTGCAAACACTTCAAGCATAACGGTTACTGAAGGTGATTTTCTACAGCCTGAGAGGACGAGTAACGGTATTGTGTTGAACGTTGTTAGAAGAGAGAACTTGGGAATGTCTATAGTGAACCCGAACACAGAGGTACAGAAGAGTGTACAGCTTGATATACCTGAGAAGGAGATGGATAATAGCTCGGAATCAGAGCATGAAGTAGATAAAGAAGATGATGATGATGACGAGTATCAACATAACCGCTCGGTTTCGGTTATTGTTTCTTCAGACGATTTCGGTTTACAAGAACCGGTGTCTGGTAGTGTTATAAACTAATTGATTTGAGTGAAGTTTCGCATATTCAATTGTTGTGTTGAAATATATCTGTAAATTTCCAAAAAAAGAACATTGAATAATCATTTTCATTTTATTTACATAATTCTAGCTTATGAGAAGTGATATAGTTTTATGATTATAACTATTTGTCAATGTCCGTTTCATAAAACCTTAAGTTACAAATATATTTATCTGATGAATATCCGTTTCCATAATTACCTTAAAATCAGATCAATACCTTAAGAGTACCATTAAAAGTTATTTCCGTTACAAAGATGACAAAAAACTTATATAACTACGTTTTCAATTCCACCCAAAAGGAAAAAAAAATCATTGAAGCAGAAGAGAAAATACGATTGAAAAATAACAATCATTTTCGTCGTTCTTATTGTAATTTCTTCATGTAAGTTTTTCAAAACTTTGTCATTTCTTTACGTGTGTTTTGTAATATATATATATATATATACATATGTGTGTGCTTCTTTAATTTTTAGTTGTAATGTTATATAGATTCAAGATATACTTCTTCTTAGAATTCATGACCAGAAAAAATTAATTAATCTGTAAATATTTTAGATGAAAATTGAACATGAAATTAAAAGAACAAAGAAAATGATTATTTTGGTCCTTTCAGTCCTCTTTCCTATAATGATATAAGTATACAAAATTATACCCCAATAATTCAGGTTTCTTATTCATAAGACAAACCGAATGGAATGACAATCATCTGGTTTAATCTGATTGAGTTTGATTTGAAGTTGATATTGGTTCTGGTTTACACACACATGCATGATAATGGGGAGTGAAGGTGGATATCAATGTGACAAACCAGAAGACTGTGATCCTCGTGGTTGCAGAGTATATACACATCCAGTATGTAAAAATCGCAGGTGTACTTGCGGCCAGGGTGCTCTTATTGGCAAGATATGTACATAAGTCCGTGACTGTGTTCGTAGTGGATGCCCACCAAACAATCATGTTATTTGCAATCGTTATGCTGGTGATTCTGAGGGCGTTTGCATTTGTATCTCAAATTGATTATTTTTTCCGGCACCTAATTATTGGAATGGTTTTAAATGTATGTCCTAGTTACATAGGGAGATGACCAGTATAATTCAGTGAGATATAATAACTGTGGACATCAATGGTAGAATAATTTTTTTTTGCGTTTAGAAAGTCTCGNTATTTTTCTAAAAAAGTCAATAAAAGATCAGGATTATATTGGTCAGACTCGAATACAGATTTCTTTTGGCCATTCTTGCCTTGTTCAGTATTTTTTTGGACGAATTCCCNATACATGTTTTTATTTTAAATAAGATCCACATGATATGCGGTAAAATCGGAGTATTATGTTTTATTATTACATACGTGATTAATATTAAAATTTATTTTAATGCTGAATAATTATGATGATTCAAATTATAATAAATATTACAAATTATTTTACAACCGAAAATTCTATATGTGTTATGAGGATTTATATCTAACTATATCATTTATATCATCTATGCCATGCTATAAATTTACGTTCAACGTTACTCATTTAATATTACTAATGATAGAAACATTAATGGATTTTTAGCAGTGGCGGATCCAAGAATACATTTAATAGGTGTCAAAAATATTCAAGGCTGTCATTAGTGGGTTTCGAACTGAGGTTTGGGGGTGTCAACAAGGGACTTTTGCCATCAGGACTACTGAATTTCCAATGATTTAAGGAACAAACTAATTTTTATAGTGATTTAAGGGGGGTCAGCTGACACCCTATTGGATCAAGTGGATCCGCCACTGATTTTTAGTGGACCAAAGGCTTTTCACCAAACATTTTCAGAATGTGAGATATAAATTCATATTTGGTAAAAAAAAAGTAAATATATTGACTTGACCAATTAATTTCCATTTCAACAATTACCATAATATTATACGAACAAATCAGATGACTAAAACATATATAAAGACTCAATCACTCTAAAAATGAAAGACAAAAAATTGAAGAAAAATATCAGAATGGAAAGAACAACAATCATTTTTGTCGTTCTTCTTTTAGTTTCTTCATGTAAGTTCTCCAAAATTTATCATTTTGTTTTAGGAGTTAAATAATTAATTGTACATATATTAATACATATGTGTCTTTAACCTAAATTTGCGTTTATTTTCAAATATTATTTTGATTGAAGAGTTTTCTCTCTTAGAAAATTGAGCACAAAAAGTGATGAAGTTTATGAGAATTAAGCAATAAATTAAGACAAGAACAAAGAAAATAATTTTTACTAGTTACATTTTGATTTTCTTCTTCTTCACCTCCACCTCCTTTTACTAAATAGAAATACAAAAATATGCTCCAATAGCTTAGGTTACTTCTTCATAAACTAAACACAATCATATGCTTTAATCTGTTTTGATTTGGTTTGACTTAAATTAAATACTTGTTCACAGGCATGATAATGAAGAGTGAAGGTCAATTTCGATGTAGCAAAGCTGAAGACTGTGATCCTCGCGGTTGCAGATTAGATACACATGTAATATGTAAAGACCACAAGTGTACTTGTACCCATGGTGCTGTTTTTGGCGGTCAATATTTAGGAGTTCGTGACTGTATTCTTGATGGGTGTCCACCAAACAATCACATGTAGCTAGAAAGTTATGTTTAGTAATCCAACTAATAAAACAGAAATCTAAAAAATAAGATAAAATTATAAGAATCAATTTGTTTTTTTAAAGGATACATGCATGCATATGGGTAATACTCGTATTTGTGAAATGTGAACTACTTTTTCTTTTCCACGATAGCCAAATTGTGAGATGATAAAGAAACAAAGATGATAGCCAAGTTGCAGAGTATATACACATGTAATATGTAAAACCACATGTGTACTTGTGGGTTGTGGCCATGATTCTCCTATTGGCGGTAATTGTTTAGGGGATGGTGACTGTGTTCGTGATGGGTGTCCACCGAACAATCAAGTTACCTGCGATTTAGTGCTCTCCATGTACGCATTTAATTATCTAAAAAAATACGTTTAGTAATCCAACTAATAAAAAAGAAATTTTAAAATAAGATGAAATTAGAAGAATCAATTTGTTTACCAGTTACAAAAAAAAAAAATTGTTTATTTAAGGATGCATGCATGGACTAGTGTTTTTTTGCCACGTTAGCCAAATTGTGAGATGATAAAGATACAAAACAACTTTACTAGACATATTAATTTTCGGACTCACTTATATCTGTTGATAAAAAAACCTCACTTTCATCTTTGTACAAAACATAAATTTTCATAAATATTGTTTACGTTTATTATAGTTAAAAATTTTGATGTAATAAGAAATTTTCGGTAAATAATGACAACATTTTAGAAAATAAAAAAATAAATTCATAGGTCAAACTTTATGACCCCATTTATACATAAACCTAAGGGTACCGGTTGGATTATGACGTAACCATACTCCGTCATCTTGCACTTGCCAGAAACATACATCAGGCTTCAAACTCCCACAAAAGTCATGTATGAAATTCTCAGTTCCAATAAATGCAGTAAATCGTATATGATGCAAATAATCAGGTCCCTGCATATATACATATATATATATATATGTTATAAATAGTATAAATATTATAAGTTTAAATTATTAAAATAGACAAATCTAATGAACAGCAAATATAAATTATAGCAAATTGTACCTTCCACAAGTTGCACCATATCAAAGTTTTTGGGTAGATTATAAATTTAACTTCCAGTACGGTCTTAGAGCGAAGAAATTCAACTTCGGTGAATGCATCTTTGTCTCTACAATGGACCATTAGTTTTTGGTTAGCTCCAAGTTTATTTTGAATATCAATGTTAAAATGCCTAAAGAGTAGGATAGAGTCTATTTTGTGGACTGAGATGAAGAAGACCAGGAAAGATATTAGATCTTTCCTCATCTTTATATAAATTGTAGTATTTGAATGCATATATGTATATATACATAATTAAACGCCATAGTTGTTTTAAAGTTTTTAATATTTCATATGAAAAGTTTACTTTAACAAATTTTTCTGTTAAGAAATAATCACAAATGTAAAAAGCATTTGCATAATTGAAAGAAAAGTAATTACATTTAGATTTTCTATATTTTAAAGATTATTTTGGTTGTTAACAATTATTTTTACTTTTTACTTGAAATTCGTATGATCTTACATCATCATGGACAATAATTATAAAATTAATATCATTAGATTTGATCATTAATCATTTATTAGGCTACCATTAATTACTCTCCTTTGATACATATTAAAGCAAATATATTATGTCCGACACTTTATCCACAGTTCCACGCAGGTTATCTCTTATCGCGGTTCATGTTAAATCACGTAGTTAATCACCAACAAGAAGTAATTTAATGGTGTAACGCAGTATCTTATTCTTACGTATAATAATACTGCAAACAGACGCCTAACAAAGGGCCCACGAAATCTGTTATTACACATGGGCACACACAAGTATATGTATATGAAAAACAGAAGCTAATACCTTGGGGGCTTGGGGCTAAGGTAAATGAGCGTTTTTTTTTTTTTTAGTTTTACGAGAGCAGTCTTGCTTGTATCGTGTAAAGGAGGGATCAACACTGTTCTGTTATTATGGTTAAAGAAACTCGTGAGGACGGCTAGAACAATAAAGAAAATGTAGGGTTGAATGTACGAATGGAAGTAGTTTTGTGGAACAATTTGCAAAAAGAGACGACAAGTATGATGCGGCATACAAGCCAAGAAACTATGAACAAGTGTGAACCCATTTGTAAAGAACCTCAAAAAGACAAGTAAAAGTCTCTTTTTCACATTTTAAAATTTAGATTCTGCAGTAGCCCCTTCGTGAAGGAAGGTATAAAGATATAAACGAATAAACCAAAAGTCAGAAAAGAAAAAAATGAAGAAGAATATTATCATCTGCCGTTGCCGCCATTATTATAGCTTTTTATCGTATCACAGCTTATATAAAAAGAAGTATCCTCACAACAAAATGTTTTATATCATAACCAAAATAAGAATCATAATCTCGATTTACACAATCACAACAACTTTTGTTTGTTTCCATTTGTTAACTGAACAAGCCAACACTAAGAGAGGAGCTTCTTCTGTAAGAAAAGATGCAGAATTACACGGGATTCACACAAGATCAACAACATCTTCCACCAGGTCAGGATTTTTATGTGGTTTTTTTTTGTAAGTTTGAGAGATAACAATGAATCAAACATTTTTCTGAAGAAAAGTAAGAGAGCTATGTAATACTTACCTCTCTTGCAGGATATCCAGCTGCAGTAGAGGTCCCTGAACAGCCGGGACAAGACAACAAGAAGAAAAGGAAGATCGAGACAAAGCAGAGAGGAGACAAAGGCTTCATTGAAGGATGGTAAAACTTCAAGAACTGAACAAGAAAAAGATCTAAGACTCTGTTTCTATTTTTCTAGCACTAAGTCTTATGTTTGCTTCTTCCTATTGCAGTCTCTTTGCACTATGCTGCTGCTGGATTTGTGAAATGTGTTTTTAAGGCAAAGAAAGAACACTACTACAGTGTGTCAAGCTTCCTTGTGTCTAATAGGAAATTATTCATATTCTAAACACTGCTGGATTTGTGGCTTTTATTATTATAATCGAGAGAGATTGCAGAGACTATATAGTAGCTCACTCTCAAAATGTCTATACTCTGTGTTGTATTTGTGTGTATTGAAAGAAGATTATTACCATACCAGTAACTTAAATTTCATCAAATTTTCATATTTGATCGGTCAATATACCAAGATTAATAGGATTTAAGCTTGCCTAAAAGGATCATATTTTGATTATATACTGTAAAACCTATAAATTAATACTCAAAATTAAAAAAAATTGAACAATATCATATTACATAAAATTGTAAATCGTTTTTTAATCATAGCACAATTTACAATATTTTAAAATTGTACAAGAAAATTATTTCTCATATATGACAGAAACATCAAAATAAATGATAATAATTAATACTATCAAACCAGAGGGATGGTTTGGATTAGTTTAGATTTCAGTTTGGGTGATATGATTGTGTTTTAGCACTCATGCCTATGCGAGGCTTAGGCTAGAGGCAATGTCATTTGAAGAGGTCATCATCTAGCAGAGGTGAGCTGGGCGTTTGCACAAAGGCAGACGCTCCACCTCGCCTCACCTCGCCTTTGCAGCTTCAAGATTCAAGCAGTTACATCGATTCTTGCAAAAAATAAATATAAGCATATGAAATTTAGGTAACTATGATTATTGACTTAATTTCTACTTACATTTTACATTACACATTAATTATGATAATTTTTATATATATATATATATATATATATGTATATATATTTACCTCATGTTTTAAAAACTTAATTACATGTTATTTTTTTTCTAAAAATCTAATAAGCTTGACTATTGTTTTTAAAACCTTTTCAATAAAGACTAACCTTAAGTTTTCGTTGCGTAAGGACGCCTCAAATCCAAGACACGACCCAAAAAACTCGCTCAGGCTAGAGACGTGATTGCTCCTCTTCGCCGCCTTGCATGTTGAGGTGCTATTTAAACATAAAGTCTGAGTTTCAGTAAAATAATAATTAATTAACAAAAAGCTTAAATTTTAGATTTTTTTTTGTATAGCTTAGTTTATATTTAGTTTTCATTTTTCTGATACAGGAAAATACCAATTTTAATTATATTAAAAAGTAATTGCTTATTTCGATTTGTTCTAACATGAAATCAATTCTCCTAGAAACACATCCATTAATTTCTTTTAATGTTGGGCAATTATGCTATTGTAAGTTATGAAAAATATTATGGACTGACAATTTTATATGTTATGAAGATTTACGTTTGAGTGCATCAGCTAAACCGTCTTATAAAAACCACAACTGACGATACTATTTGCACCATACCGAAGATATATTATAAATATTTTCTAATTTTGTGTGATTTCACCTTTAATGAGACTTGAATCCCAGATTTCAGTATGTAGAACCATTAGGCCAGTAGCATTAGTGAACCGTGGGTTCGCGAATACGTAGGCTCCATTTTCTATTATTTTATTTGTTTTGATTTTCTAAGAAAAAAAAGTATATATACATATATATATATATATATAGTAATGGTCCAATTGCGGGCTGTCACGTATCGTGGAGCCCACAAAATAGTCATGAAACGGATTCACTGCAGCAATCCCCTCAGGACGGGTTCACTGTTTTTAGTTATTATAATAGTTTTTTTTCTAGGAATGCGCGTGAACTCCTTCTACAAACTTCTGATACGCATGCCCTTAGTGACTTCTTACTCAAACTGCAAGACTAAGAAGACTTCCATACATATCCATAAATCTCGGTAGCTATTTCAGATTTGGAGTTGGATACTTCAGCTTTTGCATGGAATAAAAACTTACAAGGATTTTTACTCTTTTTTGGCCATTGGAGTCATCCTCTTTAAGATGTTCACAAAAAGTATCATGATTATTAACTATATTTTTGGGGGATTTTATATTGGTTATAGACATATTCTCCAACCCTCTCAATGATAGTTTCTTTACATGTCTGCATCACTTAGTTGGGATATTCAACCCTTTTATTAATCGACGACGTTCTACCTTGATTCAGTTCTCCATTTTTCATTCAGATCTATTGGATTTTAGAAGCTAATGGTATTTGGATGTATGAAATGTTTGGTTAAAGTTGTCATTTGATCATTTTGCATTGGTTTCCATGGAAGAATTGAATAGAATCAAATATCTTTTTCTATATCAAGTGAAATTTCAAGTTTCGTCTGCATCACTTAATTGGGATATTCAATCCTAGGAGAAACTATGAGAGTACATTGCTTGAAAGGCAATTATCAGTCTGATTCATTTTCGAATTTAGAGAAATGGACTACTACTATGCAAGTTTCACGGTAAAAGTTTGCTTTGAATTGCGATGAAACAGATGGACTACGATCAGAAATCATACAAAGATATTTGAGGTTTACTCGTATAGATGATGATCATGAGGATCACATTCGATGCTGAATAAAGTACATCAAAATGTGCATATTTGTATATGGAATATAGATAATATTCAATTGGTCTTTGTATATTAAAGTTCAGGCCAAATTTTTAGTTTCATTGCGGGATAGAGTCCGTGTAACGGTCAGTTTCCCATCAAAATTTGGGAATGATGAATGGAATCAATATCATGGACAATTGCTATGTACGTCTCATGGTGAAAGTTTGCTTTGAATCGAGATGAAACAGGAGGAAAACAATCAGAAATCATATAAAAGATATTTGAAGTTTACTCAAATTGATGATAACTGATCATGAAGATCACATTTGATGATGAATAAAGTATATAATAAATGTGAATGTTTTTTATGGAAAGAGATGTATTCAATTCATCTTTTGTATATTTGAGTTTAGATACGCTTTTTCATCGAAGAATGAAATCTGTGTAATGATCGGTCTTCCCATCATAATTTGGAAATGATGAATGGAACGCATATCATGGACTATTACTATGATACGTCTCACGATGAAAGTTTGCTTTGAATTGAGATGTTTGAATTGCGATGGAACATATGGATTGCAATTCAGTTTATTTTAATGACAGCAATGGAATTTAAGATTTAAGATTTAGCTTGATGCAAGTTTGGAAATGATGAATGGAATGCATATCATGGACTATTACTATGATACGTCTCACGATGAAAGTTTGCTTTGAATTGCGATGAAATAGATGGATTACGATTTAGTTTATTTTAATGACAACAACGGAATTTAAGATTTAGTTTAATGCAAGTTTAGACATTAAAATTGATGCGCAAAGAAGAGAAAGAGGATCTAAGAATACAAAGGTTCCAAATTCAACAAATTCAAGATTGTTTCTTGAGTGAAACAAGGCAACAAGGTTCATGAAGAAGAAAAACAGCTACCTATTTAGAGTTTGAGAAAGAAAAAAAAAACAAATTTTGGATTGGTGCATTTGCCAAGGATTTCTTCTTGAAAAAAAAATCCTATGACAGAAAAGCTTAAGGGGGGAAATGGAACATGTTCTTGAATCACTAAGTAACAAGAAATTGGAAACTTGAGTTACCTGTGATCCATTAAGAAAGGTCATGACAAGGCCATCATCTTCATCCAGCTAAGAAGTCATCATAGTGGTCATCATCGGTATTACGTTGGTTGAGGAAAACATTATAGTAGTAACTAATGAGATCCTTCTCACTTCTCCTTGGAAAAGCCTTGAAAGCATACTTCCAAAACCCATCACAACTTGACAAAGGATTTTTTTTCGCAATAGATTCAAACTTCTGCTCTTCCTTGGCCGTCCATGACTTAGATCCCACTTCACCCATTTCATCAAACTTCCAAGTATAGAAAGCACCTCCAACTTCCTTTTCTAGAAGCTCCCTTGCTTCGTTAATGTGTAGCTTTGCGCAATCGGTTGATCCTGGAGTAGCACAAGCGCAAGAGTCTGGCCTTCCCTCCCCGATCTTTTTATGGTAAACTTTCTTCTTTAGGCTATATGTTGGCCAAACACCAGTTCCAAGCCACCTAAGAGTGTCGGAATCTCCGGGACTACCATAAAACTTTCCCTTCTTGGTAGGTGCAGTCCAAACCGGAATTTCAGCCTGAAAACCAGGACCGATTGGGATAACTGGTTTGGTTTTGTTAGAGCCAGGGATCTTGACGCCAATATCTTTACGGTTTGGTCGGTTTGAAGCAGCAGCAGCAGCAGCAGCAACAGTTTGTCGTGAAGAAGAAGAGCAGGGAAGTGAGGAAGATGGAACAACTTTTTGGCGTTTCTTGTCAGAGCTTGAATCACTAGTATTCTCTAACGGTCTTCCAGGAGGAGCTGTAGAGACTGTACCATTACTCCGAGGCTGTTCCAGTGTCCTTTTGCTCTGGCAAGAGATAGATATATAACTGTCAGAGCCACCAAGACAAATGTCTTTTTGGCTGGTAGGCATTGGCATACTCATAAAGAGTTTACCAATGCCTTGTTTCCATCCCATCGATGTCTTTCAGACAACTCTCACGAACTGTCTAGACTCTAATTATTGCACAAGATATAAAATCCCAAAGTAATGGCTATTCTCAAGAATCAAACAATAGTCCGCTTTGAAAGCCGACTATTGTTGTCTTATTGGCAAGATATAAAACATTTTTGAGGGGAAGGATCTAAAGTCAAAAGAATGTATTACCTGGAGACGCATGTCATCACCATCTTTTGCAGCGCCACCAGAAGATTCTCCTATGGCTATAAAAATTTCTGGAGGCATGGAAAAAGACTTTAATCAAAACCTATTTGTTTCCTTATATTATAATTCGCACTCTCAATCTACGAGATCAAATCTCTAGCAAAACTACTTATTACTGGAACCATATGTGTATGGTTCCATAGTGCAATCAATACTCATGGTGATGACTAGGACCCTAATGAGTCTCCTCCAAGCTCACCACGGGTAATGCACTATGCCATAGACCCAGTTGAGTGTTTAAACCGTTGTGACTATCAACGGACCATCAGAGTTTAGGAATTGCCCCCAGGTTTCTCCTACCCATTGGGCATCCCATGGTTGGTTTTTCAATCATACAATATGTACCAAAAAATCATATTATAGAGTTCGGTTTACTAATACATACCAAATGTTCCAGGAGAGATTTTGGTCAGTTTCTCAGGAATGGTGCGCGACGTTGAAGCACTTGCTGAGCCAATCACTCTCTTTTCCCTCTTCAGAGCCAAAGCATTTTATTAACAGAAAGAGACGCCAGGTATATATGCGTGGTCATTTAATTTTCAACAAGATAATAAAGAGAAAGAAACTGATGATACGGAAGTATCAATAGGTATGTATCATACCTGGTAAGCGCTAAAGGATTTGGTGTAAATGCTCTCAAATACATCTGGATGCAATTCAAAATACTCCGTTAGGTACTCTTGGACTGATTTGTCAACAATTTCCCTGATTTTTGAATTTCCTAATCTCGTCTTTTCAAGAATTGTATGTGACAAATATATTAGCGAAAAAAAATAATTCAATATTTGCTAATAAGATATCAATGACAAAGAAGACGACCACAATCAGTATTGTCGTATGTACCTTTGTTTGAACTCCAGATTCAGGATTTGGAACAACAATAGAGACAACGCAAGTCAAGCCTTCCCTAATATGCTCCCCACTTAAGTTTATGTCCTGAAAAAAAGACTAAAGTTTCCATCAGACAATGCCTCCCTGGCAACAGTAACATGAAATGCTATAAAGTTTTACAGCAAAGCCTATTATGCTGCAGATACATGAAACTATTCAGAATCGGTCCAACTAGGGAAGACAAAACTAGTTACCTTGACGAGCTTCTTCTCTTTAGCAAGGATGTTAATAGTTCTTGTTAATGAATCTTTCACACCATCTATGTGTGCTCCGCCATCAACGGTGTAGATTCCATTGGAATATCCCAACACTGTGTCTGAATATACATCTACGTACCTGGTACAATACAAACAAAGATTGGGATGAGATACAATAGAATATTATTCAGAGTATAACTAAGAAAAAAAGGAACATACCATTGAAGAGCAATGTCTATGGTGATATCATTTATCTCCTTTCTGAATCCCAGCACATCATCATGAAGTGGTCTCTGAAGAGAGAATAAAAATCAGTGAAAAAAAAACATCATTTTCACATTGTTAAAACATGCAAAATTCTAAAACCTTATCACCACTTAGCCAACTGATATATTGACTTGCGCCTCCTCCAGCAATTACACATTGTTTATAAAGATTGTCGTTATCCTCCTTTTCCATAGGAACATTATTAACCTGCACATATATATTAACATAGAGCATTAAGAAAACAAAGGCAATCTCTCTATACACAAAACACAATCATTTTCATTTTTACACAAAACTTACCAGCTTGATGTCTTGCCTTGATACCTTTCTCACAGTTCCACAGCTCATTTCTGAAATTTAAGATATGTACAGAACAGAACCGTTCAAAAATTGATTGGTTTCTCAAATCAATAACGAACAAACAATGATTGATCATCCTATAGAACAGAGAGATTGTATGAATGCACAAACAGAGCAGAATCAAATCAGATTATTGAGAACTGGATCAAATTCAATTTTAACCAAATTGCAAAATCGAACAGCACAACATATTTCGATATGTCTCAATTATAAACAAATACCAAAGAGATTATATCATTTACCGGCAACTTAATCGAATTTGTAAAATACTTGAGAAAATCTGGAGATCGAGAGAGAAACCTTACCTTTACTAATATGAAATCATCAGCAGCGACGATGTGCCTTCTTTTTTCCCAGAAAAAAATTATGAAATGCGTCAGTTATTTATACGGACAAAAACATCGAGAAACTATGTACAAAACAAAAACCATAAACCATTCAACCAAGGAAGAAGCAAAAAATTTTATTTTACAGTGTTCTTTCTCCACATTGTTTGAAAGGGAGATTCAAAAAAATATTTTTACAGGAGTTTTTAACTTTTTATACGCAGCGGTAATTAGTATAGATACTTTTTTTTTGGTGGTCAAAGTAGATATACTTCAACTTGTCCAATTAATGATTTTTATGAGAAAAAATCTTTAAAACTAGGAAACAAATTACGAATATATCCTTGAATATTGTTAAGATCTAGTAACTACCTTTTAGTGTTTAAAGAATATTCTTTAATAAAATATAGTATTCCACTATTTCCTAATTTTAGTGATTTGGTTTAATATTTTTTTCCCTAATTATAATTTCATATTATCAATATACTAAGATTTTGAAAAAAATGAAATCAAAATAATGTAATCAATTTGGATAAACGTCTGTTTAGTCGGAAAATCAGTATAAGCGAAATGATTTAATTGGTTTAGGTGTTCAAAAGTTCGATAAATATGTTCAACTAAACAATAATCTCCTAGGCACATAACCACCGCATAGGTACCGCTTAGCGAGTTTTTGAACATTGCTTATAAATTATTATTCATATATTTTAAAAACAATTCATTATGTTTTAGTAGAATTTTTAGATCACATGTACAATTTTGCAGAATAATATTGCTTTTGGATCATTGTCTAAGATAATGATTCAAAAGCGATATCATTCTACAAAACCATACATGAGATCTGAAAATTCTATTAAAATTTTCTCTATGTTTTAAAAGAATTTCAGAACAATAACACATAAATAAAATCAATTGATTCTAAGATATAAACTCAAATACCTTGATTTATGGATTGATATCTTGTATCTTGGGATGTGTTTGATATGTTTGAGAGGATGTTGTTAGGTGTTGTGGTTTTGAAGTGATTGTAAAGGAGGCATGCCTGTAAAACTAAACTATATTTATAGTGAAAATATTAAAACCCTAGATAACATAAGATATTTCTAACCATAAAGTTGTTGGGCCTAAGGCCCCAAACTAATATTAAATCCATTTATTTATGGGTTTAAGGTAATATGGTCAAGTAACAAATGTTTCAGATTAGTGTAAGAAAAAATTTCTATTAATCAATCTAATTAGGTGTTTTCCTGCACCATTTGCAGTAAGAATATGTTGTATTTAAATATTACAATTAGTACATATTTTGTTATCTTAAATTTTTTTACATTTGATTTGGGGTGACACTTGGATACCATTTGGTACAGTTATGTTCAGTTATATTTCAATTTTTTGTGAGTTTGATCCGGTTCGGATCTGCGGGTTCGTTTTGATCCGATTCTGTATTAGTTCTCTAGATACCAAAATTTTGAAACCATTCAGATATCTAACCAATTTATATTAAAGTTTTGTACTATTTCTTAGATTATATTTGGTTTGGTTTTTTTTTCTAGTAATTTTTGTCCACGCCTATATTTTTGATTGTAACATTATACATACATACATATATATATATGTATAATATTAAGATCTCAATAATTTTTCAATGAAAAATTTGAAATTAAATATTTATATTTTTATATATTAGATAATTTAATTTAAATGATATATATATATAATAAAATTAAATACTCATACGATTTGTGATCAATTGTCCCTTGTTTGAACAAAAAAAACAAATAAACCATTGATCACAATTTTTTTAGTATGAGACTTTTACTATTTATTGTAATTTATAGACGTTTTAAAAAATTTAGAATATAACATATATGAAAAAATCTATTTTTTAACATATGCTCAATGTGATTTTTAAATTTTTAATAATATAAAATTAAACAAAAAAGGTAGAGGATAAATTTTTTTTATCAAATATCTATGATTTATAATCATTAATTATCTTATATACGTTAATCATATTAGGTAATTATTTAAGGAAAGAAACTTACGTACCTTTTATTTAGAGAAATAATTTAAGATTATATGGTTAGAATTTATAGTGAATGCTAATTAAATGACATGTGGAATAAATAGATGTCATGTCACCTTTTATTACCGAAATATGGTAAGAATATATGATAAGAACTTTTGCTGAAATCTAATTATATGGTAAGAACTTTTGTATGATATGTGTCCTTTAAAAATATCATGTCACATTTTTTTGGAAAAATCACTTGATAAATATAGTATAGGGAATAGTGATATATGGGCAGTACATTTGTCAGAAATGTTCATAACACAAAAGTTCGATGAAATATTATATTTTTCCGATCGCATGTGCCAATGACATGTGTTGAAAAATGTTGTACTACATGAGAGCTACACTATTCAAACTGACTACAACAAAACTCTCATCCTCCCTTCTCTTATATTCTCCTCGATCATTTTTTGTTTTCAACTTTCCTCTTTGTTTTCCTTTGATCACAGCTATACAACACATTGCTAGTTTAGGTGTTAAAGCTTTCTTTGATTTGTTCTTTTTTCTTGGTTTTCAATCTTGTTATGGTGTTTGTTTTCTTGATTTAATTTCTAAGTTTATCAATGCAGTTTGTAAGTCAATCAAAGCATTTATACTACTTACGTCTATTGAAGGTTTCATCGAAAGTCAAGCACCCATAAGCACCGGAATAAATACGTCAACATCGTGAGACTAACTAATAATATGTCTTGAGACTAAAATAATATAAACTTCTAACGAGATTTTGATCTGCGCGTCTGCGCATGTGTATGTTCGACCTAATTATATGTTTTTCGTAGTGTTAAAACATTCATGTTATTGCGTTCTGACTTAAGTGTATCTTTCTTATATTGTATTTTATGTTTCGCTTGGTAAACTAAATATAATGTGGCATTGACAACTGATAGACCTACTCCGTGTAGTCCACCAGAGACACTGTAACCGCTGCTTGCCACCAAACTTGCCACCTGCATGTAACACCTGCGCACAAAATAACAAACACGGCAGATAAATCGCATCATCAAGTATCATGTTAACTAAGCAAATAAAAATATAATAGTAATCTTCACAGTATTGCATACCGTAAGAACAGTCTCCAGTGAAGATTTTTTTGTCGCAGGATGCAAATCAGTAGGTATCTGCAAGGAAACTTTACATATCAACAACTACAATGACAAAACGAGACTGCAATGTGGTTCACATATATAAGAATGCTGCATTAAGGAACTACACCAGCTGTGAAAACAAAAATACTTATTTTCAAAGTTCAAAATTGACAGCATGAGAAGGTCTTAGCATATCACATACCCCACGCCCATCGTCCATAATACTGACAGAACCATCTGAATGCAGAACAACATCAATCCTCGAAGCATATCCAGCTTGAGCCTCATCAATCGCGTTGTCGAGAATCTCATAAACCTAGGAAAAGAATTTACATTAGAGAAACATAAAGAGATCACATCAACAGCCAATAGGGGACAAGATATTGAAATGGAGAACATTTTTACCAGATGGTGCAAACCGCGAGTTCCAGTGCACCCTATATACATCCCTGGACGTTTTCTTACAGGATCTAATCCTTCCAGCACCTAATGCATCAACATACTGAAGTCAAAAGAACAACTCATAATAGGAACGAGGTCAACAACTAAAGAGAAAAAAAAAAGATTACTTGGATTTGCTCGGAGCTGTATCCCTTAGATGTGGCACTCTCTTGGAAGGCCTCGGTGGATGTGGTTGATGAAATAAATGACCTCGTTGAAAGTGCATTTCTTTGTATCATCCGTTGACTCAAAAACTTGGCTAACTGAAAATTCACCCTGAAAATGGAAAGAAAAAAACTCAATTAAGCAACCATCCTTACTAAAAGTAAGGGAAGATACTGTCGTCGAACTGAAAGGAAAAACGAACCTGTGAGTTGGGGAGAGAGATGAGCAGTGACGGTGAAGAGAAGGAGAGAGTGGGTTCGATAAGAGACGCGCACGAGAAGTAGCCATTAGCCGTGAATAGAGACGACGATAAGGAATTAAGGAGCTCTCTGTACAAGGCTCATCGTCTGGAACTCGAGAGGTTTTTCGGTTTTTTTCTTTCTTCGTAGAACCCCTAAAAGTAATTTCCTTTGGCTCAAATTTAAACAAATAATTACGGAGAAATAACAATTTTACGAAAACAGGAAATTTTGCGCCGTTTCCGAAGCAGTTAGTCACACCGAGAGGCAGAGAGACTTGGGCTGGCTTTTGTATGGGCTTTATCATTTTGAAGCCCATATCCATAAAAACATTCCAAAAAGTGATTTCGTCCATGACCAAATTTTGCAAGTTGAAAGGTTATAAAAACATGATACTTATTTGATTACAGAAAACCCGTTCAATATATTCTTTAAAAATTTATATATGATTTTTTTTTTGTAAAAAAAGTTATATATGATATTATACTTTGTATGTTTGTGGTTATTGAAAATGTGTAACTTATCATTTATCAGTCATGCTCCAGCATCTAACAAATTTAAACGAGATATTAAATGTCTCTATCTATTCTCCAATCAGTATCCACTTGGGAATATTGTTCTGTATACTTAGATTAAATTGCTTTTGTAC
>OVBX01000898.1:20263-31500 GCA_900406325.1 Erucastrum elatum | reverse complement strand
GTAAGATACACATCTTCCGGCCCAACATATCTCTAATAATATCCAAGCCGTTGGTTGGCGACGAGCTGTTTGTAGGTATGGGTTTGAGGTATTATTTTTGTCGATTGATTGTCTTCTTTGTGACATGTTATGCTAAGGACCAGTGTTTCTGCGAGTGGTGGTCTCTAGTGGTTGTTAGTCAACGGTTACTGGTCGCATTGAGAAGGATTACCGGTCACATTGAGAAGGGTTATGTTTGTGGTGCTTCGTTTGGCCTTTCCGGGGTGTGGAGTCGCATCAGAAGCGCTTGGATAGCCCATTCATACTGGAGGAGGGGCCCCAGAAAAGTAGTGATTTGTTAAGCTTATATGTGTTGTGGAGTCTCATCAAGAGGCATTTGTAGAGCTCACTCACAGTCCAGTGATGTGTTTTAGTTGGATATGGAGATAGCTACACAGAGACGGTTATATATTGCAACCAGGCCAGCAGATTATGAAACCAAATTTTGGTTGCAGCTGTTTTCGAATTGGTTGAGCAGTTCTAAGTTCTCATAGCTTCAATAGTTTGTAGACCTTAATCATTGGCTTATTTATACGAAATCTATAAATTTAATTGTTGGAATAAAATTGCTGGTCTTTGGACCATTCATCACAGATGACGAATCAATCTGCTACGGCGACTGTGACAGCTCATTCATACATAGCTAAGCTGGCATCTGTTGCTTGTATCATCTTTTGGATGAGGAAGCCATAGCTGCTGAAAAGATGTCATGGAAGTTGGTCAGAAATAACCAGTTTGTTGGTTAGATGTGCTTTCTTTGTTTTGCTTTTGTTTTATGCTCCTTTCAGCTTATTTATACCATCTACTGATGAATGTATGTGTTGATGTGGCTTAAGCCAAAACTCTGCTTCTTTTACAATTTGAATGAACCAGTGTTAAAAAAAAACAAATAATAAGAAAGGGATATGAGTATGGTGTAGGTGCTATACGGTAATCCTTGGAAGCTTAGCATGACTTTAAACATTCGTATTCAAAAAAACTAACAGTATAAATATTATTATTAATTTATTATAGTTATTATATATCTTAGTTATCACTATATATATATATATAGCTATTAGATTTATTATTTGCAAAATAATTTTAAATTATCATTTTATTTTTAAATATGTTTTAATTTTTTGAATTTTTAACTATTTATATATGTTGAGCTAAATTTTATACATATAGAAATTATCTTTGAAATATATCTTATGTTTGTTTTTCTAAAACAAATGTATATATTAATTTTATATTTATATTTTACATAATCAAATATTCGTTTAATCGTCTCGTATACAGTTAGGCGATAGGGTTCATCGACCGCATTGCGTTTTAAAACACTGTATAATACTATCATCAATACTTCAATTAAAATGAAGATGGGAACTTCAACATGCAATTTCAAATTTGATCAGGATGATGCTAAAAGATAATTACTGGTTGTCTTTGAACATTATTGTCTTCTGTACGGTTGAAGGAAGGGCCGTAATGTCCTTGCACTTGTGCAACCAAAATGAAATTTTAAAATGACATTACACAATGTCTCAAAATACCATCAGGCCCTACCACCTCCGGACTAGTCTACTTACGGCCATTGGACCTGATCTTTATATGTCACTATTTTCAGCTTACGCCTTGAGAGACTATTGCTATTCAGCATTATTACCACTTGTGACTTACATGGAAAATCTACCTAACCCAGGGACAACTGGCACCTCTAACGGAAAACGCATCGCTTGTGCTGCAAAGGAGAGCCTCTCATTATAATCAGATCTTTCGTAGTACCGCTTTCATACCCTTTCAGTAGGGTACTTTCGAATAACAGTTTTAAGGTTTAGAGTGAAGTTTTTATGAGTTTCTTCACCTCTTTAACACTTTTATCATTCTTGTTGTAGTGTTCTTCGTTATTTGTCTTTCCGTCGAGTTTCTGATTGCTATCATCACCATATACAAATAGATCATATCTGGATCAGAGAGGAGGGGATTTGTCGCTGAAGAACCAAGCAAGAACCTTTTCTTCAAGAACCTTTAAAGCCTCAGTAGAGTTTATGCATATAGGTGTCTTGTATTGAGATATAGAAGCACCTCGGGAGACAAAAAACTCCGATCTGCCATCTTTTACCCTAAGTTTCCTATAAAGACTACTCAATGATTCCTCCATTACACAACAATACTCCACCAACACCTTGTTATCAAGGTGTAGAACGTTGGTGCCATTGTTGACTTTGGCTTTGAGTTCCAAGTAAAAGACGTAGTGACCGGGTACAGTGGAAATGTCACCAGAGCATGTGAAGCCTGTCAAAATCAAATCCGAAGATTCAAGAACGACTTTTGCACAAGCCAGCGCCTTTAAATATCTTCTTCAGCTGTTGGCTCCATATAGATGCATAAACCGTGTTTTTTCTACGTACAAATCTGAACTGTGGTTTGTTATTGTAAAACCCAGTTACCTCGAAAACATCTCCCACTCTACATCTGTGTAAACCTTAAAAAATATCATAACAAAATGTTAGTTAAAACAAAAAGTTATTTAGATTCAGTTTTTGACCAAAAAAAATATATTTAGATTTAGTTTTTATTTTATTTTTTTGAAACAAATTTAGATTTAGTTAGTTAAAATTAAATATCCAAAGGGAGGATGCCAGAATAGTTTGTGACCAATGGCTCATAGTAACCACCTAACTTCACATCCTCAAGATCAACAATCTCGCTTGTTGCTTCTCCATCGGCATCAACATGTATGAACTCGAAATATGACATGTTGGGTAGGAATGTGCAGGACACATGTTGTGGTTTGCTTAGAGTGTGAAAGAATCCAATAGGTTTTACATTTCAGTTACGCAAAGAATTGGATTCATGTGTGGGCTTGTTATCTCAATTGAGAAACAAGATTGGCTTGGCTCTCTGATTTGTAGAGGCTAAGAGAGGTGGTTGGGCAGTTATACATCAATAATTACACTATATTCTTATCCGATACCTTGCCAAGATTTTTGTCCACATTTGTTTTCGATTAAATCTGCCAGTTCAGGATTTGGTTCTCCAATGATGGTAGAGACAGAGTCTCTGTCTCTACCACCAAGGTCGGTGATCCAGTTGCTGACATGACCGCACCTGATATTACTACACAACTCTTTCCAGAAATTTACTAAAAAAGGATAACTTGAACCAAGACAAGGGCATACAAAGCACCAACACTTTACAACCTCGTCTCTCTGGACAAGACCACAAAGAAGTTGACAGTACATACTCTGATTAGTACCGGAACACAGTACGACCTCGTCGGGGCTTGTACTACGCTTTCCCGACCTCCTATAATATTGGCTCTTACTGTAGCTCGTTAACGCAGGAGCCAGTGGCAAACCACAAGAAGTTTTGGACATGGACTGAGCGAACATAAAGCTTATCGCCTTTCCTTGCTTATAACCGTCAACATGCCTTTAAATATCAACCAAAAAGATATCAATCCATCTTCGTCGTCAAACTATTAACTTGGAAACACAATAAAAGAAAAGGAAACATGAAAAAAATAATTACTCGGACATAACGAGAGAGCTTAGTGTAAAGCCGAATAGCATATTCTCAAAGAAAATATAGTTCACAGGATATATCTTTTGATTCCCACTTGATGTGCCAGAGCTAACCATAAATTACAAACAATCTATGATTCAACAATCTCTCCATATGTAAATAAGAAACTCTTGTTGTTTATTGTTGTTTTTCACAGGACATTGCCACTGTTGAGTTGGCTCCCACTCACCCGATCAGGCTTGGTCTTGCACTCAACTTCTTACTGTTAACTTTTCCGAACTTGATTATGTGTGGTTGTGCGGGCTTTTGATGAAGCAATCGCTGAGTTGGATACATTGGGTGAGGAATCATACAAGGACAGTACACTGATCATGCAGCTTCTCAGGGACAATCTCACTGTCTGGACTTCAAACATGACAGTAAGACTTGACACACTATAATAGATTCATAGGCTATTTATTCAATATGTATTTTTTTGAGGCCTTGTTTGCTCTGTAGTTGGGCATCTTTGTGGTTGATAGGTGGGGGAGTTGTGGAAGAAGAAGAACAGTAAGAAGGCGGTTTGAAGTTTGAAGGGACGATTATGAAGGGTGGTAAATTGATAGGTGTTAATGGTTTATGTAAACAATGAAATGTTTGATAGGTGTTAATGGTTTATGTTTTTGTATAAACAAGATAACGTTTTATAGGTGTTTAAATAATTTCATATTTATTGATTTTTTTAAATAATTTAAATTGCTTTATATTACAAATATTTGAATTAAATATTACGTTAAAAAAATTTAATTCATAATTATTATTAATAATTTTTGAATAATTTAAAAACTAATTAATAACATGGAACATTTGCAATATTTGCTATTGAAAAAAATCAATTAATAAGTTTTGATAACATTTGCACAACTTATTATAAATATTAACAATTGTGTAAACAAAAATGCTATTGTTGTACAATTAACTATAGCATAAATGAAAAGCGCTATAAAAGTGTCGGAACTATTATGATGAGTGTTGTCAGAGCAGACAAAGAAGCGTTACTATATAGGATTCATAGCGTTTTTCGCCCGCTATTAGTACCCTTATTTCCTGTAGTGCCTACACTCATATTTGTTGTCTGATTCTTACATTGAATCTGTTAAAGAAAAATCAAAACCAAATTAGTATACTAAATAGATATCATGGTTTCTTTAAACCGATGGAAAAGTTTTTAAAGTGTCATGCTTGGAAGATGGTTTGAGTTTAAAATTACATTGTTTATATAGAAGCCAGACTGGAATACGCGTGGATCGATACAAAGATTCGTGCTAGTTTAACACAATATATAAACCAGATTTGGATATCTGCAAATAAGTCAGCTAACAGCTTGATCTCAACTAACAGCTTGATCTGTGAGGGATTTGATCCTATATACTACTGAGCACTGCCTTGCACTTAGTGGCCTTGGCAGAGGTAGGAATACTTTTAACTGGGATCCTAATATATACATTTAATATTTGAATCATAAATATATCAATATATATATATATATATATATATATATATATGACCAGTTGATAATCTGCGCTTTTATCCGGGGTTAGATTTACACAGAATTTTACTATTTAACTATTTTATCTTTTCAATTTAGAATTGTATGAATCTTGCAATATTTTTGTCTCAATGAAAAACCATGTAATATTTTGAAAAATTCAATAGCTATTTAAATTTGTATAGCATAAGTAAAATAGGGGACATACGTATAACCGCTTGATATATTGCATATTTACTTGATTTTAGCCTTTATATCTTGTGCATATTGATCATCTAGATTAGGAATTAGGTATCTTTAGGTTCATTTTGCATTCATATGTTTTTATTAGGTGCTGAAGTGCACCAAGGAGTTACTGGAGGTGTTTGAGACCACTTGTGTACCAAAAAGGAGGTGAAATGAGGTCATTACGCGCACCGGAGCAGCTGGAGCGGGGCCAGGAGGCCGCTGTGATCGAGTAGCCTGGAGCGGGGTCACGACGCGGGGTTGTAACCCCGCTGTGAGCAGATGGAGCGAGCAACCGGAGCGGAGTTGCCAAGGCCATTCGGCTTTAAGGCGAGAAGTGACGAAAAAAGTGTCCGGATCGGGGTTGGGCAGCGGGGTTGTGACCCCGCTGCGTGTCATTTTTTGGCCAATTTTTATTATTTTTTAAAGAACCTTTAACAATTTATTTAGAGTTTTATGATTTCTAAACCTAAGTTAAGTACGTTTTGTAAGCCATTGGAGGCAGACATCTTTTGTTCTTAAGAAAAAACCACCAAAAACCTTTGGAAAGTTCTTTTTTTGGATTCATTTGATCTTTTATTGTTGCTATTCATTGTTTTCATATCGATTTTATGTGTTTCTCTACATGATTAATCTGAAATCCAGTATGGGTTTAAGAGGAATCATGAAGATTAGTGAATAGTTCTTTTTTGAATTCATGGGTTAGGGAGATTAGGTTAGATCAATGATGTTTTAATGTAGATCAATCTCAAACCTTGCTAGTAGAGTAATCTTACTGCTTCTTCTCAGTTGGCTATTCAAAAGTTGATCTCAAGACATTTTCCACTCACAAGGTTTTTGATGAAATGCTGAGACAACTCTACTAGGCTCTTAATGCATCTTGCGAAAAACATTTGTTGTTAAGAGTGTTAGGATAGCATATAGACTTGTTAGTAATGATTGCTTCCACGTCATTCAACCAAAGACATTTGATGTTTGAGATATGTTACCAAATGAGCATTCATCTAGACATAGAGTTTGCTTAGGATTGAGTCTAAGCTTAAGGTAAATTGTTTGATTCGTCATTTGCCATTTTTTGTTCGAAACCTGATCACCCAAAGTCAGATTCTCATACCCATGAGTTCTCTTTCATTATTTTTAAGAAAGTTATTCATTTTTACTGCAATTTAGCTCCATCTTGTTACCATAGCATTAGTTATGATTCAAAAATCATTTAAATCTTTGGTTGCATTTAGATTAAGTGAGTGCATACATTCTCAGTGCTTTGAGATCCCTTAGAATTGGTTCGACATTCTCATACTACAACATTTGTCTTAGGAACCTTAAAAACACCTAACATCACCGCTTTAGAAAATATTATGTCATAAATTCATATGTAATTATGGGAAATACAGTTTATACAATATATATAGTAAAACCTCTATAAATTAATAATGCTGGAATTTAAAATTTTATTAATTTATACATATATTAATTTACAAATTTCCTTATTTAAATATCTTATTTTTTAGATATCTTTATTCTAAGATAAGAAAAATATTTGATTTTAGTGTATAGATATTAATTGTTATTCTTTAAAATTTGACCTTTACATGAATTTTATTTTATTATATTATTCGGGTACCCATTCTGGTTCGGTTCAGATCTAATCGGGTGTCGGGTTTTTGGAGTCAAAAATTTCAGCCCCATTCGGATATTTCAACATTTCGGTCCGAGTTCGCCTCGGATCCTTTCGAGTTCGGTGGGGGTTCGGATAACTCATTTAAACTATCTTTTAAATTTTAAAATTCATTATATAATTTAAATTTTACCATGAGGAAGAAGAGGAAGAGGTGAACCTACCTGCCCCGCCAATTAGCTCCATTCCCCCCGCGAAACCCCAACGCCTAACCTGTTAAATTGATGCTTCATGGATCGATAATGGCACGGTCAGTGGTTTAGGTTGGTTCTACAAGGATCAAATGGGAGTCGAGAGTTTTGGACTACAAGGATGTCGACAGAGCTTATCAGCCCTCCATGCCGAGATGGAAGGACTTATGTGGGCGATGACATGCTTATGAGAGCTCCACTGCACCTTAATCCACGTAAAGACGGACTGTTCAGATTTAGTGGAAATGTTAGATAGCCCTGCTGATTGGCCGGCCTTTGCTGCCGAGCTAGTGTCCTTCCGCGTCCTCAAAAATGGTTTCTTGGAATTTAGCATATCCCGCATACCAAGGACTAGAAATTTGCGTGCAGATACTCTTGCTAAGGAGGCAAGAAGTAGTGGTATTCTTTTTTCTCATGTAGATCAGACCCAGCCGGACAGAGCGTCTCTTCAGAACGACTCAAACTCGACTACCACTTGATCTTAGACGATGTTTAAATAATATATTGCACATAAATTAATATTATATGTCAAAATACATAAATTTAACATATAAATTGGTTTGGTTTGGATATTTGGATATAAAATCAAAAAAAAAATTAAGCATTTTTAGTGTTCTGAGTATATTTAATTTTTAAACATTTATTTTTGAATATTTGTAAATATTTTCAAATATTTTGAACAACTTTTAAGAATCATATATATTTTTGATGTTTTTTAATATACACTAAATCTAAAATATATTAATATATAGGTATATTAGTCTATATCAGATATATTCGAGTATCCGAGATATTTCGGTTCGGATCGGTTTGGTTTCGGTCTTTAAATACCAAAACTTAAAACTCATTCGTATATTTAATCAATTTCGGTTCGGATTTGGTACTATCTTTTTGTATCGGGTTCGGTTCGTTTTTTTTTGCCCAGCACTAATTACTTATATAAAGTATGTATATATGAATTTTTCATTTATAATTTTAATGGGACTATATATTTACATAGATTTTTAAAAAAAAATTATCATCCTAATTTTTTTTTTTGATTTGAGTCAAATTTTGAATTGGCCAAGTTAGGATTAGTAAAATTTATTAATTTATAGAGATTATTATCTTATCAAATATTAATTTATAGAGGTTTTACCAGTATAACCTCTATAAATTAATAATCTTGGGACTTTAAGATTTATTAATTTATAAAGATATTAATTTACAAAACTTTTCTTTTTAGGTATTGTTCTCTATTTTTAATTTTTTATATATAAAATAAGAAAATTCTTTGGTTTTACCATATATAAATTATTTAAATTTTATAATTTTGACTTTTCTAGTTTTTTATTATTTTTATTTGGTATATATTTTATTTTTCATATAAATGGTATGTGGTTTCGATATAATTTCATAAATATATTAAAATATTAAGGAAATTGAGGTATTTCCATTGTGAATATAAAACCAACAATATAATATTTAGTTTGTACTTATATATATTATTAATTTATGAGTTTAATATGGCTATATATTTACATGGGAGTTTAAAATATATTATTATCTTATTATCTTATCAATTTTTGTCATATTTTACACCGTTCCAAGTTAGAACCGGTGAAATTTATTAATTTATAGAGATTGTTAATTTATCAAGTATTAGTTTATAGATGTTCTACAGTATATCATATATGTGTCATCATATAATTAATTGTATTTTATACATACTATCATATAATTAATAGTTTTTTATATGTACCATCATATAAATAATAATATATATTATATTTTAAAAATTTAATGTGAAATATAAAAACCATAATTTAAGTATGTATATGAAATTGAGCTTGTATTGTATTTTTCTTATATATATATATATATATATTGAATTTGTTTTTAATAATAACATTTTAGTAAAAATCAAATGTTGAATATATATAGACTTTTGAATCAATTTTTATATAAATCAACTTTAAATTATTATTTTTATTTGAAATATGTATAGAAAGTTTAAATTTTATTTTATGACTATTTTAGACAGAAGATGTTTTTTGGTAATTAGATTGGTCTATTTTCGTATATTTTATAACAGACTTAGATAGATAGTTTTCATAATATAATGGACATTTAACCTTTTTTTAATAACATAAGGATCCTATCTTATAATTTAATATACTGTAATGTGTGTTTCCAAACAAAACTCTTTTTTAAAGCTGTTATTCATGTTTCTAAATAAACATCTTTTTAAAACTGCTATTTATGTATCTAAACAAACTAATTTGTAATTCAGTTTTAATAATATAGACTATAATTGGATTTTTGCATCCGTACAGATGTCATCTTTGTATATAAAATAAATAGTTTATTGTATAGTTATAATAATATAGATATGTAGCAAAGAAATGTGTTTAATCCGCGCGTCTACGTAATTTTTAAAAATTACATGTAACTGATATTTGAGAATGTACATTCAAAATAATGTACTCAGCTTGAATGTTCTTGTTTGTGTAGTCCGTGCATATGTTTCTGTTATTAGACATATATTTTTTTAATGTTTTTAGTCGCTAAACTTTATAAATTATAACGGGTTTGGGGTGTTTTTTCTACTATTATGTATGACTAAGATTTGAGAATGCACTCAATTGGATTCTTCTTGATCGTTTGATTTCTTTGTCGTTGCATACATTTTTTAATATTTGTTAACCTTTTTCTATGAGATTAAATTCAATTTATTTTAACATGTCTATCGAACTAAGATGCAAATATTAAAGTTTAAGTACAGTTGATAGCTTTAGTAAATTTAAAGATGGCTATATAGATTTGAAATATGTATATTAAGTACAAATTTTATTTTAGAAAAAAAATGATATTGTTATATAAAGAAATGAAGAAAGATTTTTAGTAGGTGAAATGAAGAAAGAATTTTAGAGAGGAAACAAAAATTGATTCTATGATTATTGTAAATAAAGATATTTTTAGCTAGTTTACTACATTGAGCCAATTTCTTATATTAAATAATAGTAGGCCAGGCCATAATAACAGAATTTCTCATTATGTAATAGAGTTTACAAAAATTATTACGTTAACCTAACCCCATAATTTTTTTATGGGGAAAAAAACAGAAACGAAAGCAACTTACTTTTCTTGTTAGCTTGACTTTTCCTTCTGTACATTCAATATGCTGTTTCTGTATTATCACTTTGTATCATCAGAACCCTTGTTGTTCTCTTCTTTTTTTCTGATAACCGTGGAGATCCGGCGAACGAGATTTAACGCTAATCTGGATAGCCACACGGGATTTCGAAGCCGGGTCCATTTGTATCATCAGAACCCTTGTATGTCGATTGCTCTATGAAACTCGAGTTTTCACTATAAGAAACTACATTGATCTATGCTTAGACCTTAGTACAATCTGGGATGAAGGTGAGAATTTTTTTATTTTTTGTGTGCTTAATATAACAACACATTTCTTGCTAGATCGAGATTTTAAACATAATAATAATCAAAACTTAATTATTATTATCAGTTTACTTATTTATCAGGACGCTTATGTACAGCAAATTTTGAATAAATGAATTAATCTGCATATGTCGAGTAGATTAAATTTGACAATATATAGTGGGAACATTTTTTTTACTTGCATTAACGTTGCTACATAGTTTTTGTAACACTAAATTTAATCCAGGGTACGATCTTGTTACTACATAGTTAAATGGTGATATCCCTACCAAATCATATATAGTATCGTCGACTCAAAACAGTTGTACGTTGTAAATCTTGATTCTTAATTAAATTAAAAGCTTAGAATAATAATCATGTTATAAATAGTTTTTTATTTGAATGGCGAAGGTTTAGTGGTTAAGTTGTGTGGTAGTTGAATTTCGGATAATAGGCAAATGAAATAGTAAGTATTAGTATTAGTGGTTAAGTTGTTTCTTAATTTACTTTCGACGTTATAAAATTAAGAATAACAAAATGATCTTTTAATAATTTGCCTCATCATAATTCATATAAGAATCATTCTCAAGTTCAACTGAATAATAAGAAAAGTAAAACCACGGTTAGTGGCCGTTTTTTTTTTTTT
>OVBX01000898.1:0-14330 GCA_900406325.1 Erucastrum elatum | reverse complement strand
TTTTTTTGGATTTACAAGTAAGTCGTCTAGTGGAATATTAAAAAAAATAATATTTTGTTTTTTTCTAAACGATTTACATAGAAGTCGTCTCAGGTTAGTTTTGCAATCAAATTAATGTTAAACAAAAAAAGATTCTAGACGACTTACGTAGAAGTCTTCCAAATTAAGCAAAGTTTGACCAGAATCTCAGAATAACATCATGGACGACTTTCATGTAAGTCATATGACGGACGACTTATGTGTAAGTCTTCTAGAAAAAAAATTGTTTAATATTGCAATTGCAAAATTAACCTGAGACGACTTCTATGTAAATCGTCTAGAAAAAAACAAAATATTCTTTTTTTTTAATTTTCTATTGGACGACTTGCAAGTTAGTCGTTCAGAAAAACTCAAAGTTCTAACACATTCCGGTCAAATGAAAAACTAACCTCTGCATGTAAGTCGTCTCGTATTTTTTTTAAACAAAGTTGGACGACTTACATGTAAACCGCCTAAGAAATAAAATTCAATTGCAAAACTAACCTCTGCACCAGACGACTTCCAGTTAAGTCGTCTACAGGAAATCGTATGGACGAACAGATCTGAAAAAAAAAATTGGTTTCATAGTTTCAGCCAGTGAGATAACTTGTTTAGCACACATAAGTCTTCTCCAAGAAAACATAATCTCAAACAAAAGTGATCCACCAAGAATCGTAAGTTTAATGGCTCTATAAACCATTAAAAATTTAGAATCAAAATCTTGAGATTTTGGATGAACATGAAGAGAAAGTAAAAAATATGATGTTTTTAGTTCATAAAAAATGAGAAAGAGGAAGTGTTAATCGATTTGAGATGCATTAAGAGCTTCAAATTGGTTGTTCATGGTGGTTGATGTATTGATGACAATAACAATTTTGTAAATATTTAAAGATGATGATGTTGGGAGAGTAAAAAACTCATTTTCAAAGAAAAAAAAGCTAATAGCATTTTTGTAAATAATGTGAACTTGTGAGGTAAATAGGACAAAAGAAAAAATTCAAAAAAAATCATGGATTAAATTTGGAGTTGACTTTGAGTTTTGATTCAAATTTGCAAATAACCCTTACGACCAAGCAAATATAACAAAAAAAAAATTCTTAAGACTTCGCAAATTATCAAACAAAATTTACTTAAGAAACTTCTCGTNGATTCAAATTTGCAAATAACCCTTACGACCAAGCAAATATAACAAAAAAAAAAATTCTTAAGACTTCGCAAATTATCAAACAAAATTTACTTAAGAAACTTCTCGTTTAAACCAAACATAAAACCAAAATAATAAACCAAAACCAAACTAAAATTTCTAATATTTGAATGAATATTATATCTAGGAAAACCAAAGTTCGAAATAAACCGAACCGATACCCATAATGGCAGACCTAATATGCACACTGTGACAAAAGAACCAAACCAACACATGAGATGCAGAACATCTTCCACCCAAACACCTTGCCGTTTCTCACCATGTAAAACAACGTGACGTCTACTATCTTTTCAAACTAACTCACAGAGCTCTTCACGATCCCTTTGGAACTCGAGCAAAAAAAAAAGAAAATGGAGAAGAAGCGAGAAGGAGTAATCGAAAGAACGAGCCAGATCGTGTCGGATCCATACTACTTCCTCCATTTCATGGCCTTCTTCTCCTACCTCCCGATCCGCACCTCCGTCGCACAGTACACATCTCATCGACTCTTCGACAGAGAACTCCAAGCCTTTCTAGCCTTCCTCATGTTCTCAGCTATCAAGGTTTCCGATCGAATTGTCGATTTTATAAGAAAAAAAAAGTCGAATACTTTTGATCGATTGTGTTTTTTTTTGATAGATGGTTAGGGAGGAGACATGGGAGGGTTTTGTTGCTGATAGCTTTCTCTATGCTAAGGTATTATAATAACTCTTTCTTTAAAGTTCCGATTTTCGATCCGTGTGGAGACTTTGCTGATATGCAGAGTGTCTTTGTGTAACAGATCTTTGTTATAGGGGTTTCGTCGGTTATGGATTATCGAATTGCGATCTGGTTCTGTGTTATCTTTTCAGGTGGGTCTTTTGTTGATTCACAGTTAATGAATCTAAAAACAAAAAACATAATCTTTTATATGGGAGATTTGCAGATTTGAATGTTGCCAAGTTTTGATCTGAGTGTTTCGTTTTTGCAGTCGTGTATCTCTTAGCTCAACAGCCAGCGTTTAGTAAGTTAGGTATGGTGAAGATTTTGAGTCTTTTGCTTTCTGTGGATTGGAATCAGAAGTTGCATTTCTTATAAGATTTTGATTAATTGTTTGCAGGAACTGCGAAGAAGCTAACGCCTATGCAGTTGGAGGATTTGCTTTCAGATGGAACCACAACTAAGTACTGGTTGGTACGTTGTTGCTGTTGCTTTATCTTCTTCTACTAGATAGCGTTGCTATTGCTCTTTCCTAATTAATGAGGTTGTGAGCTTAGATGATAAATTTGAAAAAAAAAAGAGTGAGTAGTTTTTAGGTAACTGAAATAATGTTCTTGCATAGAACTTACAGATAGCTTGCTGTCCGTTAAGCTAGATAATGCATATAGTCCCCCCCTTTATTGTTATGACTAAGTTTTGCCTTTTTTTGTTTCTTCTTTAAGAAATAAAACTGATCTGCTACATCCCTATATATGATACTGGACTAGCTACTTTTGTGAAGATGTGAATTTTCACACCTTTTGCAGGTAGAATTCTATGCATGTAGTTCATCCAAGTGTGTTCGTTCAAGCCGCTGCTTTCCTGAGCTCTCCATCACGTAAGCTTTTTGTGTTAGAAAAACACATTTCCCATTTTCACTGTTCGCTCTCTTAAGAGACACACTCACACACTTATTCAATTCTTCAGGTACTCGAATAGTCGTTTGTCTTTTGGAACCATCGATCTTGGACTTTTCCCTAATGCCGCAGCAAAGTTTGGAATATCTCTTGCCGGTAATAATCCTCCACGAACTCAGGAAAAAACACAGTGAGCTTCTGTTGTGTAAAAGTAACTGACGTGTTTGTGTAACATATATATTATGCAGGTGGAATGTCTCAGCTTCCCACATACATACTGTTCGAAAAGGGTGTAGAAGTTTCTCGTTTCCCAGACTTTTACGTTGACGCTGCACCGGCTTTACCCGTAACCAAGGTTACATGCTTCTTTTACATTAGTAGATTTCAAATGGTTGCATTACTTTTCATATGTCCTTTTTTGATGAAAATCCCTTAAAAAGAAACCGTCTTATTGTTGATGCTGCAGAAGCTTCTGTGTCAACATTTTGAGCTCGATCGTCTTCTGCTTGACTACATCAATGGATCATAAAACGATATATGGAGATGACAGCATGTAGATGGCTTCACGTGAAAGAGCCGCCGCACCATTGGGCCTGAAAAGAAGCAAACATTTTGGTCTCTCTCGCATTCGTTTTCTTTTATCCATCTTATTATAATGGGCATTTTTTAGTGAGGCTCCTGATGAAACGATAGATACTGTTTGTGTTATAGAGAAATACGAAGATTATGCTAAATTCTTGAATTTTGATTGCTATTAATGAATCTTCTGAGTTTTTAGCACCTTTTGTTTTCATCAAGTGTTTTTTTTTACCTTGGAGTGCTTATCAAAGAAATGGAACCGGCTGCGATCGCCAAAATAAGTATCTATATACATCGGCAGATTGTACAAGACAGCTGGATATGTTTTCATAAACAGTAATTTTTGATGTAATTTTGCAATTGTATCCTATTAACTCGACCCTTTAGTTTTGTGATAGTTGGATCTTATATCGCTGTATAGAATATCAAATAGTCTCGATGGTAAAAAGCAAATGAAATAAAAGGTAAGTTTTGAAAACGTAGGAGTTGGTGAAGAAAGTCTCTCACTTTTGGAGTCAAGAGGATTCCTTGTATATGTTCTAGAAAATGAGCTTTTATGGACTATAAACGCGTGGTTGGTACATATTAGTTTACTTTTCTCGTATAAACACACTAAAATAGGTTTGGACCGAACAAACACCAAGAGAGAAATATACTGGTCAAACTGAAAAGTCAGAGAGTGACAGCAGTAAAACGCGAGCACCTACGTTTTTGCACTTTTGATGATGGGAAACCACATCGCTTTGTCAAATGAATTGTTCACAAATTTGCATACATAGTTTTTTATTTGTTTATTTTGTAATATGATCCCCGATTAATGAAGATGGTCTGATAGGCTGCCAAATTTGATCATTTGACCTCAACTTCAAATACAATAGTATTGTCAGTGCGTACAATTATTATAATTTCTTGTTTATTTTTGCACAACATCATTTCTTGTTTTAAACATCACTTTGAAAGAATAAAAAAACACCACTATGTATTCAACTAAACAAAGGGAAAGGACCATCTATATATGTTTAAAAAAATAGAACTATACTTTTTTGGTTAAATTTTAGAATAGTACCATAGCACAAGCCTCTTATTCAATGAGTGTGTTTCGCACTCTTGTTATGAATAGATCCCTATCAAAGACCATCAATTTTGATTATGTATAAGGACATGATCTATATTATCTAATGGACACTACTTCTATCTTTTTAAAAAAAAAAACAATCTCTAGTAAATAATGTAAAAAAGGAAATTCTACAGCTTACAAAGGCTAATCACCAAAAAAATGAACACAATTTATTTTTCCACTAAAAGTATCATATAGCACCGTATGTTCATCAAAGTATGATCCTATTTATCTCCGAAATAAAAGTTCAAAATCTATTTCTCCACCATATTTGGTTTACTCACGATATCTGAAAACGGAATTTAAAATCTTGAATCTCATACAATAAACCGATGAAAACTAAACTAAAACAAAAAAAAAACCCGACCAAACATATCCGTGTTATTTTTATCAAGAACCTTAAACGAAATCTGATTTGCAATTGAAGCTTTGAGAAGAAAATGTCAAGTGGTTCGAGTATGGAGTTTTAGAACCCTAAACCACCATAAATCAATTTTTTGGGGTTTTAGATTTCAATCTTTATAGTTGTAGAGAAATTCTAATAGAACTTTATATTCGTGGGAAAATAAATTTTAAATTTTAATTCGAAGAAAAATAGTACAAGATCATATTTTGATAGACATCTGGTGCTATATGATACTTTTCGTGGAAAAATATATCGTCTTCTCAAAAAAAAAGCAGAAGAAAATGAACTGTATCTATAATGTGTATACGCTATTCACCTAACACAGTAGAACTGCACGCACAACTGAATTTGATTTTATCATTAGCCTAAACTGAATTTGATTTTAGTGTAGTTATTTAAATAAATAAACGAGATACAAGAAATATTACAACAAGTTGTTTTAAGAAAAGAAGATAAAAAAAGATGTAATGGAAGAAGAGAGGGACCTACCCGAGGGGAGGATGCTCCGTCCACGTTCTTCTCATTTTGACTTTCTTAACGACTTTTCATCTATTTCATCAGGCCTATATAAAGCCACCATCTTCCTCTTCTAAGTTTCATCATTCCTCATTACAAAATACTATCATTCAATCAATATATTCATCAAAGCTCATCACTTTCATCCGTAAAAGCTTTGCAAATTCGACATGGGAAGTACTCCAGCTGAAGTACCCTGCGATGTTATTTCCGACAACCGATCCGGCGTCGGAGGAGGGATCTCCGACGTGTACGGTGAGGATCTAGCTACCTTGGATCAGCTCGTCACTCCTTGGGTTTCATCCGTCGCCAGGTTAGCCTCTTATTTAAGCTTTGAATCCAAGTAAGAGACAGATTCAATAAAACTTAAAATTGTGGGACTCTGTTTTGCAGTGGATACTCGTTGATGCGTGACCCGAGATACAACAAGGGACTTGCTTTCACTGACAAAGAGAGAGATGCTCATTACTTAACTGGTCTTCTCCCCCCTGTTGTCTTAAGCCAGGAAGTTCAGGTGAATTTTCTGTGAGATTTAAATCAATATTTAAGAAAAATCTAGACGGTAATTTGACCATGAAAAATAATTATTGATTAGGAGCCGCCTAAACCAATTTTTAGAACATTTTGGGTTTGTTTTGTGTGTTAACTTGTGATTTTTTGTTGTTGTTGTGTTTGATTAGGAGAAGAAGCTGATGCACAATCTCCGCCAGTACACTGTTCCTCTACAGCGTTACATGGCCCTCATGGATCTTCAGGTGATTCATCGTTCCCTCATGTTTAGTAGTGGTAGTAGAGAATATGTGTCCTTGTCGCTCATGTATATAAATCCTTTCAGGAAAGGAACGAGAGGTTGTTCTATAAGCTTTTGATCGATAACGTCGAGGAGTTGCTTCCAGTCGTCTACACGCCAACAGTTGGTGAGGCTTGCCAGAAGTATGGTAGCATCTTCAGGAAGCCACAGGGCCTCTACATCAGCTTGAAAGAGAAGTGCGTGTGTTTTCATTTCTCTCTCTCTCTCTCTCTCTCTCTCTCTCTCTCTCTCTCTCTCTCTCTCTCTCTCTCTCTCTTTACCATTTTTGTTTCCTTGGAGTTGCTAAAGTGAATGTATGTTTCTGTAGGGGCCGTATTCTTGAAGTGTTGAAGAACTGGCCTCAGAGAGGTATTCAAGTTATTGTTGTTACTGATGGTGAGCGCATTCTCGGTCTCGGAGATCTTGGTTGCCAGGGAATGGGAATTCCTGTGGGGAAGCTTTCTCTTTACACTGCTTTGGGAGGAATCCGTCCATCAGCTGTAAGCACTTAGAACAACACTAGCTGAAATTGGATTACTGGTTCTAATTGATTGATTATTCTATTAATTATGTGATCATAAACATGGTTTTAAATGCAGTGCCTTCCAATCACCATTGATGTGGGTACTAACAACCAGAAGTTGCTGGATGATGAATTCTACATTGGTCTTAAACAGAGAAGAGCAACTGGCCAGGTTTACTTAATCTCTTTCTTGTTATTGTTTTCTCTTCTTATAGCTAGTTAGTTTATTTTCCAGAAACTAAGAGTTTTTGTTTGTTTTTTGTGATTCAGGAATATGCAGAGTTTCTACACGAGTTCATGTGCGCTGTGAAGCAGAACTATGGAGAAAAAGTGTTGGTACAGGTGAGCTTTAGGATCAGTTCTGCTAATAAATTATGACTTTTTGTTAATGTGTCATGTTATAACTTCATACATTTTGTTCTTTTTCAGTTTGAAGATTTTGCGAATCACAATGCATTTGACCTTCTGTCTAAGTACAGCACGAGTCATCTTGTCTTCAACGACGATATCCAGGTAAGATTGATTATCTTTCTTTCTTACTATTTTGGTTGAAGTTTCAGAGAGCTAATGCTAATCAAGAATTGGTGTATTTGATTTAATTGGCAGGGTACTGCATCAGTGGTGCTTGCTGGTCTTATTGCTGCTCAGAAGGTGCTTGGTAAAAGCCTTGCTGACCATACCTTCTTGTTCTTGGGTGCCGGAGAGGCTGGAACCGGTATCGCTGAGCTTATTGCTCTTAAGATCTCTAAAGAGGTAAGAAGTTTCTTGCATTTGCTCTATTTTTTTTGGGGGGGGCTAAGAATATGTGGTTGATCATATATCCTGGTTGTGTTCGTAGACTGGAGCTCCCATTGATGAGACACGTAAGAAGATTTGGCTCGTGGACTCCAAGGGCCTGATCGTTAGTTCACGCAAAGAATCGCTTCAGCACTTCAAGCAGCCATGGGCGCATGAGCATGAACCTGTCAAGGACCTCATTGGTGCTGTGAATGTACGTTAATGAACTCATCTTTTTAATCGCTTGATGTTACTTTTTTTTAATTCTTGTATTAACTCTTTCTTGAAACTTTGTCAAACAGGCAATCAAACCAACCGTTCTCATTGGAACCTCTGGTGTGGGTCAAACTTTCACGCAGGAAGTTGTTGAGGCCATGGCTACCAACAACGAGACACCGTTGATTCTTGCTCTCTCAAACCCTACTTCTCAAGCTGAGTGTACCGCAGAACAGGCTTACACATGGACCAAGGTATATTCTCCTCTCATATCACATCTAAATATGATTCATGTCTTGATTATAACAAAAAGTAGTTTGCTTTTGATGCATCTCTCATGTCTGATCATTATTTATGCTTTAAAAAATAGGGTCGTGCAATCTTTGGAAGTGGAAGCCCGTTTGATCCTGTTGAGTACGATGGCAAAACTTACTTCCCTGGCCAGGTTTGTGCTACTTCCATATTGTTTTTTTTTCTCTGATCAATTTGTATCTTGTGACAACCTGAATGTTCAACTCTACTTAACAGGCAAACAACTGTTACATTTTCCCTGGTCTGGGTCTTGGTTTGATCATGTCTGGCGCAATTCGTGTCCGTGATGACATGCTCCTTGCAGCCTGTAAGTATACATCACTTCCTTTAACATATTCTGCTGGACTACACCATAAGATGTAGCAAGTTTGTTTAGAACTTGTGAACCTTGATTGATAATGTACACACTTAACTCAAAAAAATGACTATGTTTTTATTAACAGCTGAAGCATTGGCCGCTCAAGTCACAGAAGAGAATTTCGCCAACGGTTTGATCTACCCGCCATTCTCAAACATCAGAGAGATCTCTGCTAACATTGCAGCCAGTGTTGCCGCCAAAACCTATGAGCTCGGTTAGTTCTCTATTCATTTCCCTTTAGTTAGTGAAACTGTCTTTAACTTTATATAAGACTACAAGAGAACTGGGCTGATAGTATATATTTTTTGGTGGTGTATAGGATTGGCATCGAACCTCCCACGTCCAAAAGATCTGGTGAAGTTTGCAGAGAGCTGCATGTACAGCCCTGTCTACAGAAACTACCGTTAAAAAAGTTTTGTCAAAAAAACTTGGAGTGCAGATTCTTCTCCTATTCACAACATTTATTGTTTTTGAGAGGCTTTATATAAGTGCATTATTGTTGTTTGTTTGTTTTCTATTTGTTCTACATTATGATATGTTTTGAGTACTCAACTCTTTTGTCCTTGTTCTTGTTTGATGAATAATAATTTAAATTTTACAAAGTGGTCTTAAAAGCTACATTTCCGCATCTCATACAATCAACTTTGTATTGTTATTGGTAATCTATGCTTGTTCTCTTGGAGTCTTTAATAACTTGTGGCCGCAAAATAGAGGAGAAGATTACTATATTGTGATGAAAATAGATGAACCAAAGATGTTAAAATCGCATTGTGATGAAAAACCATGTGATGAACTAAGTATCGTATCAGATTTGGTAGTAATCAAAAAATTTTATGCAGTGCCGGAAAGAGACCCGTGAAGTGCTGTTGTGGTTTTTGAGGTTGTCGTAATGATGATGTTCTTCTATAAGTCTGTTTGCTAAGATTGTTGTTGGAGCTTGAGTTGTTTCCCATGGTGGTTTGTTTTTTCAACTCAAATCAGATTGTTTGTCACATTCACCTATTCTATATATAGCAGAAGAGAAAAGGTCTTGCGAATATTACTGAAAGTGCGTGTTCTCTCATTAAACAAAAATCTCAATACAATCACAAAGCAAAACTACAGTGTAGCAACAGAGTCATGTGTCTATGAGTGTATTCTTTCCATATCAATCAATGCCTTGTCTGCGGAAAAAAATGAAAGACATTGTTAAACGCATTAGAGACTGGCTAGTAATCCACTAATAAGAGAATACTTATAAGAAGAGAATATGACTAACCTTTCTTCTCTTGGATCTTCCTCGGCTACTGCCACTAAAGCTTGATGGCTGTTCACCATCTTCATCCAAGAACTTGAATTCGTCGTCAAAACTCTCGGTAAGTCCTTGCAACCTGGTGATTCAATTAAAGATGAGTGCAATGAATCAATATATATATATATATATATATATGATATATCACACTTGAGTTAAAACCCAAAAAAAAGCAGAAACGTGTACCCATTGCGTGACTTCAAGCGCTTTTCTCTCTTCTTATCCTCCTTTGTGCGAGGTGCTCGGACAAAGAGTTCTTCTTCTACCTTTTGTTGTCGTTCATACTGTGCTATGAACTTCCTCTGTTCCTTGCTCTCAGGTCCATAATAGTCTCTGATCTGTTTTATATGTTATTCACACATTACTCATTAAATTGGGAATATATCAAATTAAATCCGCTAAGCATTATCAACTGCAAAGTAAATTCACCTCTTCAGGCCTGTCCTCGAGCTCGTCCAACACATCTTTCATGTACGTATTTTCAGTGGCTTGTCTTAAAAAGTGCTTCTCTTTTCTCGCAGCATCTCTCTCCTGTTTCGACGTCTTGTCATCCATAGACATAGGAGCAAATTTAGGAGGCCGATAAACTCCATCCTACGTTTGTTAACACAATGCCAAAAACGGTTAATGAATCAGAGCATACAGCATGTACTCTCCAATTGTAAGGTGGTGATAGATGATAAGGCGTACCCTTGATTCATCATCCTGAGCCATTTTGTCAGCAAGCAAGTCTGGCTTGGGCTTATAATTAGAAACATCTTCAGATTGTTGGGCTTCCTTTGCTTCCTCAGAAAGGGCTACTGACACACCACCGGCTGTGGTGAGCTTCTGAATTTGGTACTGAAGTTTTTTGTCTATAGGACGAATCTATTCAAAAGAAGAAAAAAAAAACAAGATAAATGATTTAAGCCAATGTCTTGTTGTTGGCAGAGGTATAACAAAGTGAGAAAAAAAGAGAGGCAAAAACCTTTTCTAGAAACATTCGTATCTCTACTAGGCTTCTAACATTCGTATCCATGGATAGAGAATCCTTTAGCTTTCCTTAGCAGATAATATACGAGACACTGGCAATAAGTTAGGAGTAACAGATGCTTTGCCTCGAGATAACTCATCCCATCCGCTGTCGGGAAACTTTTTGCTTTTACCTTTGCAGAGAGAGCCTCAACTTTGCTCCTAACAACATCTAGGCCTTCCTTCATTTCTCTCAACACGGATGCAAGCTGTGGAGCTTCTCTGAGACGCACACGTGTCAAAATAACAAAAATAGACAAAGTAAAAAACGTGAAACATATAAGCACACAAGATCGTTTTTAATTCCGTATGAGAAATTCCGGTGATTGATTGATTCATTGCTTATTCAACCTAATTCTTTTCTGTTTTTGTGATATTCTTTAATTATAAAACAAAGCATAACTCACCTCTTTATTCTTTCGACAAGTTCCGGCTTTTTTATCTTCTCCTCCATTGTCCTCGTTCAGAAATACAGCGAGGAGAATATGACACTGCGAATAAAAACAAATATTAAGCTTAAATATTAACCAAACAAGATACACTAAACCAGTAATAATTAGATTCCTGCAGACAAAGAACGAAGAACAAACAACAAAAACGTTTGCATCTCTTTCATGTCTATGTAATCCAAAGAGTATGTAATGAAAAACAAAACTGTAGCTGGTTTCTTCAAATCCTTTTTCATGCAGATATTGTCTACTAGTTGAGAGAATCCAACTTTCACAATAAATCAAAAGCTACTCAAACTGTCTCCGTCACCTATAAACATTCGACCCCAGTGCCAGATTGAAGCGGTGGTTGTCGACATAACAAGAGAAACTCTTATAGAGGCGAAGAAGTAGGAACTCACCGGATATAGAGAGGGAGAGAGAGAAAGTCACGGCTATAGAGCGGCGAGGCTAGAACGGTCACGTGCTACAGTGACAAGGAAAAATCAATAGAACCCTCTCTTTCCGTGAACAGAGGGGTTTACAGAGCCAGCAGCAAGATGGTTTATTCCTCTGAAAATTGAAGGCCCAATTAAAGTTAAGAAATGGGCTTATGAAAGGTCCTATTATTGCCCACGAGTTAATTAAGAAAATTAATTACGCAACTCGAACGAAAAAGAGAGGAAAAGAAAAACAGAAAACAAAAAGAGACGAGCCATCATCCATCCCTGATCAGATCTACACATCTCCTCCTCGCACCAATTTTCTTTCGCAGGATCTCGTTCCTTTGGAATTCGAAATGGATTTCATGAAGGTCTTCGATCAAACGGTTCGAGAGATGTGAGTTTACACGTTCTCGCTTTCTTCGATTTGGATAGGAATAGATTTGTGTTTCGATTCAAATCCGTTAGATCGTTTGTTAACATCTTCGATTAAATTTCTCTCACGTACAGAAAGAGGGAGGTGAATCTGAAAGTTTTGAAGGTTCCGGAGATGGAGCAAAAGGTGAGCGAGCGACCTCATTTCGATTCGTTATCTATATATGTGCAAAAAAAGCATATTCATGTTTGCTTATTTGATTAGATAGGCCAAAATTGAATTGAAAAACTTTCTCTAGTGTTCGCGATTTCATGAATATACAGCTAATCCGAGCTGGATTTGTTATTTGTTGGTGGAGTGTGTGTGTATAGGTCCATCTTGAGTTCCAATTCAATGCATTACTAGTTAATCTTGGGGCTTGATGTTTTGAATACCAATGTGATAGTATCATAGTTTCCACAAGTGTTACGTCTTCTTAATTAATTTCTTCACCTCGAGCCTGTGATAATGTTTTATAAACCATATGGCAACAACAGGTATTGGATGCTACAGATAATGAGCCTTGGGGTCCCCATGGTACTGCATTGGCTGAGATTGCACAGGCCACTAAGAAATTGTAATCTCCTCCATTCACTTTCGTCCGTGATCCCATTCACTTTATTACTTCACATTCAAGTTTCAAAGGGTTTTGATTATATATATATTTGTACGTTTTCAATTTTGTTTAGCTCGGAGTGCCAGATGGTTATGAGTGTTTTGTGGACTAGACTTGGTGAGACTGGCAAGGATTGGCGATATGTCTACAAGGTGAGCTTCTTCTTGACGATTCCCTGCAATATTTGGAAGATCATAACAGTTTTTGGTGTAACCCGAGGTTTTTTCCTTTGTGCACAGTCACTGGCGGTTATTGAGTATCTGATTTCAAACGGATCTGAACGAGCAGTTGATGAGATTATTGAGCATACTTACCAAATCTCTGTCAGTTTAATTTTTTTTTTCTTACACGTTTATATAAAGTCGTGTTTCTGTGGTGGACCTTGTGGTTTTCTACTGACATGATCTTTTTTTTGTGATTAGTCACTCACGAGTTTTGAGTATGTTGAACCGAATGGAAAAGATGTGGGAATCAATGTGAGAAAGAAGGCGGAAAACATCGTTGCTCTCTTGAATAACAAGGAGAAGATCTCTCAGATCAGAGACAAAGCAACAGCCAATCGTAACAAGTCTGTTTTTTTTATGCAAAGTGAATTAACCTTGTTTCCCGTTCTCCTTTATTATATGTTTGTCTGAATCGGCTTTGCTTTCTTAAATTAGGTACGTTGGCCTCTCATCTACAGGAATCACATATAAGTCTGGCTCAGCTTCAGCTTCGTTTGGTGGTAGTAGTTCAAGCAATTATGACAGCTACAGAGATAGGGATTCCAGAGAAGACAAGGACGACTATGTGTCGTTTCAAAAGTCAAGGCGCGGTGTTAAGAGTGAAGAGCCTAGCTACACTTCGAAGAAAAGTTTTTCACGCTATGGCAGGTATTGTCTCAACCCCATTGACTTACTGATGTTATTCTTTCTCGGTATATCTTTACTTTTAGAAGGTTTCTTTTCAGTTGAGGATGGTCGTATGCTTTTTATTTGTTCTGTTTTTGACCCAATTTGTGGACTCACGTTTGTGACGACTGACGCTGAGAAAAATAATTCTCAATGTGCAGTACGGACCATGATAATGTATCCAGTGGAAAAAAGTCACCAGACTCTAGCAAATATGCATCTGCAGCTCCTTCAAACAACGATGATGATTTTGATGATTTTGACCCGCGTGGAACTTCCAGCAATAGTATGTTTCTTTTAACGACTTGTTTCATCACTCATTGGAGTAGAATTTTGTTTGGAAAAATTATATCGCACAAACGTATCTCTATGTCTTGTTCTCATGGGTTTTCATTTCTGCAGAGCCTTCCACGGGCAGTGTCAACCAAGTGGACCTTTTTGGAGCAGATCTGATGGGTGACTTCATGGATGCTGGACCAACTGAAACATCTTCCACCAACAACAATAACAACGCCAAGTTTCAAGAGGCGGACTTGTTTGCTGATGCAACTTTTGTATCAGCCTCTGCTCAGGGAACAGATTTTGGGTCGCAGACACAGGTGGGTGACTTCTTTCATTCAAGTTATTATACGAGACTTTTAACAATGGAAATTTCCTTGGATTTATTGTCCTTTTTGTGATTTCGCTGTTATGTCTTTACACCTCATAACGACTTGTCTGTTGAATCTTAGACTGATAACGTTTTCCGCATGGTTGTTTCCACAGAAAGAAGTTGATCTTTTCTCTGCGTCTGAACCTTCTGTCACACTTACTCCACCTCCTCCGACGGTTGACCTTTTTGCATCC